>JALLAX010001133.1:0-15086 GCA_036939555.1 Discostella stelligeroides
GTAGAGTTGGTACCACCATTGGCGGAAATGGCATCCACCATGGCTTCTACCTGAGCGGCAGTATCCAATAGTAGTTCTGTAGAGGATACTAGTACTCTAGTAGTACTAGTGCCATTACTCAATAATTTATCCACAATGGAAGTTGGCTTGATGGCAAAGATCGGTTCCAATGCACCACCTTGTGGATCGGCCATTCTCATAAACACTCCCAATGTCCAATCATTGACATGACTGACATTTATATTATTGAGCAGTATGTCCGTGGAGATGATGTTCAAGTTGCTGTTTAGTTCAAAGGCAACATTGATGGGTGTGTTGTAAATGTACTGGTTGGTAGCCTTGTTGTCGAGGAGTATTCCAGTGTAGTAGGTTGAGGAGGTTGAAGTAGTAGGAGTGGGAGTAGTAGTGGGAGTAGTAGTAGTAGTGGGAGCATTGGTGGGTGGGTTGCTGCTGTTCTTGTTGGTGCCCTTGGTGGTGGTGGTGGTAGTAGGTTGCTTTTCTGCCTTTTGGAGCATGCGCTTGAGAATGTCGGTATTGCGACCATTTCCGCCCTTGAGAATGATGGACGATGATGATGATGATGATGATGATGACGCGGTGGCAATGATGATGATGATGACGAGAGCGAATGCAAATACTGATGGAGACTTCTTCATGATCATCATCATCAACATACTAATATAACATGCAGCAGTAGTGGAATTTCGAATAGTAAAAGATTGAAGTCAATCGAGAGCAAGGGAAGGAAAGTCAAGAAAAGTGTGTGAGAAGATGATGATGATGATTGTCGTCGTCTCGTGCAATAATTATTATTGTCGTCGAGGTACTAGAGAGTATGGTAGCCGATTGTCTACCAGGTCTAGAGAGATACCATACGGCGTGGTGCTAGCTGCTGCTTCGTTGAATGATGTTGCTTCGATTGATTGAGTCGAGAAGAAGATGATGATTATCCTCGTGAACGGTTCATGTCCACAATAGAATGATCAATGACCTTCTGGTCACTTTGTGGATGACCAAACTTTCATTTTTGGTTCGAGAAGAGTCGTGTGTCCGAGTTCGGTCACATTTCATTGTGTACTCAGTAATCACTTTTGCGCTTCGCAAATCACGAGGGACACGGAAAGGAGGTCATTTTGTGTAGTAGAGAGATAGAGAGGTTCATTCCATTCGGCATCGGCTACCATAATAATATCTACACCTTACCACTATCTATCAACTACCAGAGGAATGATACGCAAGAATCCCTCTACAACATCAACCCATTCTTCTGAAAACTGATAGAAGTGACCGTCTCTCTCACCTACAAAAAAGAGCTGTGCCGTCCAACACACAACACATATGCCTCCAAACACTAGCAAATAATAGTGATAATAATAAAAAATGAAGTTCGCCTTCCTTTTCGCTTCTGCTGCCAAATCCTCGTCTTCTTCAGCGGCAGTGACCCTCCTCCTCGCCATCCTCCTCGCCAACGTCGCAACCGCGGAAGAATGCGTCACTGGTGGTTTCCACATTGAATTCACAGGCCAATGCACTCCCGAAGCCATCGTGGCTGCCTACGAAAGTCAAGTCTTTTATGCACCTGGCGGCATCTCCTCGTCGTCGTCATGTGGTGCCACGATCTCTGCGGAAACGGACCTGCTTTCCAAACTTGCTGCTTCTAGCGGCGGGTCAACCACCACCCTCCAGGGATTGTGTGACACCATCTACGCCAATCAAGAAATCGTACACTTCAGTAATGCCGCCAAGCGTGGTGGTACCGACATGCAATTCGAACAAATGTTCTTCAATGGCCGGACGGATTGGCAAGAGGAGGTCGAGACATTATATAATAATGAAGATGATTATTACTACGACCCGAAGAAGCGCACCGCCGCCGCCGCTTCATCATCATCCAACACTGCCACGGCCATCTTGGCCGACGATGCCGAGGCCGTGCGGGTCTTCTTCGAGAGTGTCGCACAAGGTCGTCGCGTCTCGTGGCCGGGAGATAAACTGCCCAACTTTGACAACGCGGTCGGGATCACCGATGCTTCGGGACTCGCCACCTGCGTTACGAATGCGGCCATGTGCTGCTGGCCCAAGGACCGTCAAGCCAATGATAATAATGGAAATTGCGCCAAACCCTACGATACCAACTGCGTCGACAAGGATGTGGCCGACAATACCGATTTGTGCTATGTGGCCAATGATCGAGGAACATTTGCCACTGGATACAGTAGCGAATCGGGATTTACTGCCTTTCCCAGCGATAATGCCGATGGAGAGGGTGCCATTCACTGTCATGGATTTGCTTGGAGTAATAATGTCCAAGATGCCAGTGCGAGGTACAAGGCCAACAATCTATTCTATGTCAGCATGTATGATCATATGCACAATCGAGGATACGTCGAGAATGTTCCTGGTGCTCCCATGTGTGCTTGGTAAGAGAGAAGAGATCAACAGACGTGCTGAACGTGTCATGATGATGATGATGATGATGATGAATGGATCTTTGCTTTCTCGTCGCTAATGCTCCTTCCTTTTCTTCTTTGCATTCTTCTCTCATCATCCNCCTACAATGTGCTAAAGAAGCACGGGCAAGAATTCACCGACAAGTCTAAGGTCCCTTCTTCTCTCATCATCCTCTCTCTCTCCCTCACTCACACAAACACACACACACCTCTCTTACCCGTCAAACCTCTCCTCTCTCTCCCTCTCATTCAAAAGCGTCGAACAAATGCCCACCGTCACACGCTCCGACTGTACCGAAATTTCCCTCACCGAAACCATCACCATCGAATACGACTCCTCCACCAAAACATTTCTACCAAAACTTACCTCCGTCAAGGTTGCCTTCGCGGCCTGCAAGGGCATCAATAATCGTAACAACGACCTATGGGCCTACATGGCCCGTCTTTACTACCAGGGCGACATCACCCCGCAACAATTCGGTGTGGCCGGTCGGATCATTACCAACGAATCGAATTGCGGACTCTCGACTACCAAATACCAACTAAACAAGTTATCACTCACCACTGGATACGATCATGATGTTTCCACATGGACCAATGTCGCAGGACGGGAGGGCCTCAAGCTTCGTGAGACGTATGGACATCGGGCATTTGTCAAGAGTCTAACGCCCAACGTCGCGGCTGGACATTATGGCATAGTCTACCGAGCCTGCGCCTCTTGCACACGAACGCATATGAAGATTTATTATCGAAGGAAGACGCCCATTCCCGACTCGTTCAATCTCCTCAGCAACATTCTCTACGATCGAAATAATGGATCCAATTTCAACGTGTGGAATGTCGACTTCTCCCTCCATTCCACCTACGAGGATGCACAGTCGGGTGCTAACCCCTGGAGCTGTCCCGGGGGTGTCTACAACTACGACCAAACCTTCTATGGAGAGTGCTCTCCATCCGGTACCAAGGTTTCGGGTCAACGAAGTCTCTTCCATCCGGGGTGGGACTCCGAAAAGACCGATGTGGCCTACTATGTCAACAGGGCCGAGGACAGTGCTTCCGGACTACAGATTGAACCTACCACACCCATCGTTGGAGGGTATAACTATTATGGGTCGGGCATTGCATTGAAGAATTCGTCCGATGCTACCATGTACATGAGTGGCGCTGGTGGAGACATATGGAATCAAGTCGATGACTTCAACTACTGGTCCAAAACTGAAAGCGACGCTCATCGAAATGTCATTGTACGTGTCAGCGGTCTCTCGAGTATGTATTATTCGACGAACAGTTGGGCCAAGACAGGTATCATGATCCGATCGACTTTGGATGGCAATTCGGCACATTATTCTCTGTTCCTCACTGGAACTCAAGGAGTATGCTTCCAAGGTCGGATGAGTACGAACGCATGGGCCTCCCACTGGGGATGCGTCAGTGTCGGTACTAAGGCGGCATGGCTCAAGGTCGAAAAACGTGGAGATGTATTCACCTCCTTCACTGGGAATCAGGCCGTGGTCGGATCATCCGCCATTACTTGGACCCAAGTCCACACTATAAAAATTCCTGCATTTGTGGTCGGTTTACCCTACCAAGTTGGTCTTGCAGTCTCTTCAGCCAGTTACTATCCCCTCGAGGCAACCTTTACGAATTATGAGTCCCAAATGGCAACCTTACCACCGACATCTTCCCCAACCTTGTTTCCCACACGTGCACCCACGAACACTCCGACTTCGGTTCCCACGCGTGAACCAACCGTCAAGCCAACGTCGGCACCCACCACGGCCAAGCCAACCACTTCGAATCCAACTCTCAGACCAACGACTGCGAAACCTACGTTAAAACCAACAAGTGCCAAGCCAACGAGTGGGAAGCCGACGGGCAAACCAGTTGTGTAGAGAGGAGGAGAGAGATTGATGACGAGGTTTCCTTGGGCTCGTCCTCTCTGCTAGTAGTAGGATTGATTCCTCTTGTGTTGCTTGTACTGTTTCTTGGTGGAAATGATCGCCACCGCCATGTCTATGGATTAAGGATGCCAGGGCACATGTTGTAGCAAAGTGTACTAATGACAGGTAGTAAAAAGAATAATCTACTTGTCAGTTGTAGTATGTCCGTTCTTGTCGCTATACGCAGTAATATTAATGATATCCCAAAACCCAGTTGTAAAAAGATGGGGGACAAGGTCTTGAGACATATACTTGCATGTCTGTATTCCTATGACTCAACAAATCATGTGAACAAAAAGATAATTCAGGCTAACTACTACTAAGTACATGATGTTTCAGAAGCTTATCATTAATGGAATATTGTTGGCAACTCCCATCCTTCAGGCAAAGTTTGTCGTATTGAGTGTAAGGTAGAATCAAAAGTGGTGCAAAAAGTGGGCATACTTGCGCTCCGTTATAAAATGTGCTTGATTCAATGACATATGTGGTGAAGACCAGAAGGTTCCGATATAGGAGCGCATGATGTGATCGATTTAGTTTGTACGGATGCGTCGGCATTGCAATCTATGGAAAGGTGCATGCGCGGCGGCATTTAGCCCATCAATTTGTTTGTATTTATCGACTTGTATCAACAACAAGAAGTAAGTAATACGCCGCAACAAATAACGAGACAACAACTCTACGATGGCAATAATAATAACAATAATATGACGACAATGTGAGATGAAAATGTAACATCAAAATAGCCTAAAAGCCGACAACATATATCACTTTTGAACAGCAACAACCGATCCATATCGCCGGTATCGTAATGCTGGCTCAGCAACCACTTTCAGCACGTAAAGATTAACAAGTAATGAAAGGAAGCAACTTTAGTATTGGATGTCTCAGAGGTATCGCAGGCAGTTGCGGGATAAATGATTGTGGTTGTACTGTGCTGCAATTCATACTCATTGGGATCAATAAATGCCAGGAAGAACCTTTAGTTGATAATGGAGACTGTAACGTAAAAAACAATCTTTATGATGAACACACAATGATGTTCTTCCATGGCAAATATGGATTTATGGTGCTAGTTGTCGGATGATATAAATACAACAAATATGTAACGTACGGTAGAGACTAATAAGTATCTAGTGATTTCATTGTCTTGTCTCTTCTCCTTCCGTATCATCTCGGGAGTAGTAGGAGCTGGGACTATTAGGTTATATGATATTACACGTCGAGATGTGGAACAGGTCTATTTTTCGCCACACCACTACGGACACGCATATGAAGAGAGTTTTGGTTTCATGGGGTCACCTACAGTCGTCCACCCTACTGCTGGTCTCGAGCTCATTGAACGTGATGGAAAGGTGTTTATTACTGACATCTCACCTGGCACACCTTGTGCAAAGATTCCACGTTGGAAAACTCGCCTCCGACATACATGTCTCGAGCGTATCAATGATACGGCTATCACTTCCATCTCCATTGCACGAGACACCTTTGCAAAAATACCCCACTCTACTCGAGGAATATGCCGCCTACTCGTTTCCGCGTCCGAACTGCGTGATGGATTGACGAACGAAGGGTTACCGCAGATTTCGTTAGACCAACTCAACCCTCGTCATTTCTTCAACATCCCATCCAATGGAACGTATTCGAATAATATGCTTGCGACAATGATTCATCGTTCTTGGGATGGTGGTGTTCTTCAGTACCTCACCCGTGCACACAAAGTCACCCGGGGAGTACTCATCAAGCAGAGTGATTGGGATGAATGGCAACAATCGGAATTCTTGCAACTGGATCAGTATGAACTTCAAGGAATGTTCGGTACCCCAGTTGTGATTTCAAACGGGAATGCGGTATTTAACCTTGTCTGGACTTATGCTGTAAAGGAGGTTGATGGTCGAAAGAAGGCACGCTGTACGTGCGACGGCTCTACACGTGGAGGCCAAGTCCGGGTGTTAGACTATACATATGCCAACAGCCCGGATCACACTTGCTCCCGTATCTTCTATGCCATTGCGGCAGCAGAAAACTTGCTTTTATATGGAGCTGATGTCTCTAATGCCTTTGCTGAAGCACCCCCACCTAAACAGGGATTTTTCATCCGCCCAGATGCAGCCTTCCATGCTTGGTGGACGATCCACAAAGGTCGACCTCCCATTCCACCGCACCATGTCATCCCTATCTTATCTGCTATGCAAGGACATCCAGAAGCACCACGGCTATGGGAGAAACATGCGGATAAAATCCTTCGGTCGATTGGTCTGGTACCTACTACACATGAACCGTGCTTATATTCGGGGTTAGTGGATGGTAATCGAGTCCTCCTCCTTCGACAAGTTGATGATTTTGCGGTAGCCGCGGGTAGTGAATCTGTTGCGACACATGTCTTCGACCTCATTGATGCTCATCTCACAATTCCACTCAAGCGCCTTGGCCTCATCACCCTCTTTAATGGTCTCAATGTTGAACAGACACGGTACTACATCAAGATATCCTGCAAGTCATACATCGAGAGGATTTGTGAAAAGTATTTGGAAACTTGGATGCGCAACCATGTCATGTCTGCACGTCCGACACCACTCCCACAGACCGACTCGTTTATAAAATCGTTCCTCTCTGCCACAGGTGATACATCGGAACAGTTCCAGGCCAAGCTCAGCGCGGACATGGGTATTAAATACCGCAATGCACTCGGCGAGGTTATTTATGCATTGGTCACATGCCGACCCGACATCTCCTATGCAGTGGTCAAATGTGCCCAGGCGACAATCCATCCACATGAGATCCACTACCATGCACTCAAGCACTTGTTGAAATACGTCTACACAACACGCGATGATGGTATTTACTATTGGAGACTCAGCGAAAACCCCACACTACCACTCGTACCCAACCCTGTACCAAAAAGTGCGACTGTGGACCTCCTCTCCAATAACCGTCCAAAACATGAGGCTCTTGATGTGCATGGTTATGTTGATTCGGATTGGGCTACATGCCCGCGTACACGCCGCTCACTTACCGGTGTGTGTCTCCAATTAGCTGGTGGATGTATTGCATACAAGACTAAGCTCCAACCAACAATAGCACAATCTTCCACAGAGGCTGAATTTATGGGCGCTTCTGATTTTGGTAAAATTTTACTTTACGTCAGAAGTGTGCTTTGGGATCTCGGCGTCCCACAACATGCGGCATCAGTCCTATATGAGGACAACGACGCTTGCACAGCGATGGCAATGGCACAGAAACCGACACCTCGTACGCGGCATATGGACATAAAGTACCAAGTTATTTGCGAATGGGTTGAACGAGATCTTCTACACCTCAAGCGAATCGATACCTCCATTAACTTAGCGGATCTCTTCACAAAACATCTTGGTCCACTTCTGTTCCATCGACATACCGATTATGTTATGGGCCATATACCTCCCCATTATGCACCAACTCCCATACCGACTAAACGCGAAAAGCCAAGTACGCCAGCGCTCATCTTGAACACGCCAGACAACATCGTTTCAACAGTGATGCATCTTGGTTCAATTTGGTCAATCATCTCACACAACCCTTTTGCGGCAAAATCGGCACAACCGAGATTGCCCACAGTTCTTCGTTTAGGTTTACACAATTAGGATTATTTGTCGATGGTGGTGCTGGATGCACTGTTTAGTACGACGCGCCACTCACCATCTTAGTTTTCTTTTCCTCCCTTCGATGTCATTTTCAATCCATTCTGTTTTCGACACAATGGATTGTGGGGGGGTAACGTACGGTAGAGACTAATAAGTATCTAGTGATTTCATTGTCTTGTCTCTTCTCCTTCCGTATCATCTCGGGAGTAGTAGGAGCTGGGACTATTAATGGGTACTATCCAAAAAAATAATATGGTACGTACGCGAACGGGGACTTAATTAGGGCGTCTGAGATAACAGTTGATCTCAGTTGATTATCTCTAAAAATACTAATAATACACCATGGTCACTACCATTCGTATTAGTAGAAATGCAAGCAATGGTACTTCCGTTTATTGCTTTCGGTTTTCTTTTTGTCATCTTCTTCTTTCAATCAACATTTGTTGTAACAACTCATTTAATACATTCTGTTACATGTGCTACAACATCAAGAAGATCAACAATTATCATCACCATGGCAACAATCAGCACTATTTTTCACTGCACAATATGACCACGCCCATATTGGCTGGCATCAAGTGTTGCAATTATGCTCCTCTCTTTTCATACAAACACCATGACTGTAACAGACAACAGACCTGCCAAAAATGAAGAAAGTCAACTCACAAACAAATCAACTCCTTTCAATATCACACCAACTTCGCCACACTCCTTTACTAAAATCTGGACAACTTCATCAACAACCCTTGTCGTAATTTATTTCCTTGTGGGCCTGTTTGTAGGCAGAACTGGCTTCTTGGTGGGTTGTTTTGTTGGAAGAACTGGCTTGTTGGTCGGTTGTTTTGTTGGGAGAAATGTTGGCTTGTTGGTAGGTTGTTTTGTAGGAAGAACTGGCTTCTTAGTGGGTTGTTTCGTAGGAAGAACTGGCTTCTTGGTGGGTTGGTTTGTTACAGGTCTTTTTGTTGGTGGATACTTGTTGGGGATTGACAGTTGACACGGCGGGCAGTAGATGTGGTCATTATGATTTGTAACAGGAAGGAATGAGAATATTGTTTGTATCAGCAAGAAGAAACACCGCAACTGCAATGGTAAGTGTATTGCTGCTTGTACTTACCATAGGTGGTGCGGTGTCAGTTGATCGACATTGAGCTGGAAGACTTGTTTCGTTTTTTGATTCACATTCATTGACTTTGTTGCAACAATAATTCAAGTTAGAGGTGATGTTACCTGGTACATTTGATCCTGCTTTTGCACATGCACCATTCGCATTGCACGATGTAGTAATGTTCCCAATGTATCCTCTTCGAATGGGGGGCTCACCAAATGGGCCATATCCTTTGCCCGCATATTCACATGAGTTTGGTTCATTGCACGAGTCTACAATAGCTCCAACGTTTCCATAAAATCCAACATGCTGACAAGCTAATTCATTATTGCATGATCGAGTAAAGGTCGCAATGGAATCACCAGGATCATACGCTCCATAGAAGCAAGAATAATATCCATTGCATGAGTCGGTTATGTTTCCAACTTGTCCAAAGTTTCCAAGGTAATAACATGCACCATTTCCATTGCAAGAGTTTACCACACTCCCAATTTGTCCAATAGGATTATCAGACAACCAATAAGTAAGGTGACTACATGCCCCGTCACCATTGCAGCTACTTACTATCTGTGCGGTTCGGTTACTATTGGAATAGCAAGAACCTAAACCGGTACAGCTATCCACTACCAATGGTATTTTTGAATATTTGCAAGCTTCACGACCGCTGCAGCTTCCATCCTTACATATTTTGCCAGTAAAGCCAGTACAAGCAGATTCTGTTACAGAATCTACGCAACATTGCCCTTGACAGGCATCTTCACAGCGTTCGCCAGTGCTGGCCCACCCGTTTTCACATTCGACAAACCCCGCCGTGCATGTGGTGGTTGTGATGTCGCTGACGACTACTCCTGACGACGCTTCTGCTGCCACTGTCACCGCGGCGTTGAAGAGTGCAACGATGATAGTTGCAAGGAGGAATCGTCGTTGAATAGTAGACCCCCCTAGTAGGCAGTAGGAACGACAGTGCATGGTGTTGTCGTTGTTTTGTTTCAGTTCAAGTGAAGGAGTGAAAATTAACGAAGAAGAGGAGAAGAAGTAAGAGAGCGACAGCGATGGCGATGGGGATGACAACGGCGACGGGCGACGGCGACAGCGATGGCAACAGCAAGAAGGAGAGGAAAAGGGAAGGTATTGAGTGGGCAAGGCGAGCAGAACGACGTGACTCTGTGTTGACAATGACAACAAGTATGGGTTTACTCGAGAGACAATCTCCCAAAATTATGGCCTCCCAAAATTATGGCAATGATCATTATTTTTGACTCTAGATGACAGCTCGCAAACGCAAAGCTGCAACACGTCATCTTTGAATCCTCTCACCACCTCCTTGGTCGTGCGTATTATTTATCACCTATGAAAACAGTGTCGTGTTATTATTAAATCGGTGAGATTTTGAGATTTTCATGTGTCACACCTCGTCCCTCGTCTAAAGAAATAAAGTCGTCATTGTGGTTGCAAGTGCGTGTGGATGGTGCGTGGCTGCTATCGTTCGTGCGTGGCTGTGTGCGTGGTGCTTCATGTGCCCACAGAGCGAGATATCTCTAGAGGAAGATAGAGAGAGCGAGCCCTCTCCCTCTCATTGCCTCTCATCCAAGGCCAAGGGGTGAGGGGTGATGCTGGCACCTAATCTACCTCAATCTACTACGTAGTACCTACCAGATGATACTGCTTAGTACCTTCCGTCGTTCCGAGAATCTGGAAAACACGGGAATAACAGATCTTGTTGCTTCAACAAGAAGTTTGTGAAAACAATTTCACGCGAATAGTAAACACGACGTGGATCGTCGGTCCGCCCAAAATCAAGGTCAAAAACAAAAATAAAAAGATGTCTCCATCATTGTCATTGCTAGATAGAGATGATCCTGCTTCGCTTGTGCAATAGCTGAACTCGAGAGCAATTCGCGGTATCTAGATAGTGGAAGAGAGCGAGCTCCGCGTTGGCAAATTAATCAAATCACACTCGCGCAGCTCGCGAACATCGCAAGGCGTTCGCACCAAAGGAAAATACAGTAACCATGTCGTTGTCTTCCTCCATTTGCGGCGGCAGTGGCAGCATGGCCATGAATAATAACAACAACAGCAGCAGCATTGGCAAAACCTCCAAATCCGAGACCGTCAATTATCTCCTTCTCTACGAGGCCATGGTGCGACACCAAGATCTCGAATATGACGCCACCTACGACCATATCGCATTGACTATGGGAAGAATTCAATATTTGGGAAGGCCCCAGCAACAATCACAGCAGCAGAATCCCCCCAAGTTAGTCTCGGAAGATAACGAAGAAAATCACGTGCCCAAGGGAATGCTAACCTACCTACAAATGCGACGCTGTCTCCTTCGATTGGGATACACGTGGAATCGATCTTTGTTCCCACCATCGCAATCCCAATCTGCTACAGTCAATAATTCTTCTTCTTCTACTACTTCCTCTTCGTTGGATTTCTATTACGATGATGATGTTAGTGTCATGTCCACCAACTCGGCATCCACCTTCCTAAGCGCCAATAATTCCACTTCGGGCGGGAATTCGACAATGACTACACGCGATATTATCGCCACGGATGCACAACTCATCATGTTGTTAACAACATTGGTCAGATCGGAAGAGCGNTCACTTCAAACCTATCCCAATCCGCCCACTACCAACATCAGCAACAGCAACAATTTTCACGAAGAATACAATCATTACCTAAAGGCATGTGCCTCCTTGGGCATATCCCCAGGAGATGAATCGACATTGCAAGAATTACGATTGCGTTCGCGAGAGCGCACGCTGGGATTGCTTCGATTGTTTGGACCAAATTCCAATAGGCTGTACAAGGATCATGATCTGCTGTCGGCTGATGGGGATGACAAGACATCGACAATGCAGAGTGCGGGAGAGAGTCCCACGGCACAGTCATCCTCGGCACGAAGAAACAATAACAGCAGCAACAGCAACAAGAACAATTCCTCCTTCTTTGATGATGGATTGCAGCATACACCCAATCGATCCTCCTCGACCAAGAAAAAGAATCGATATGGTACTACTCCCGCCATGACAGCCAAGGATGGTCTACTCCCCCGTCTTACCGAGGAGGAGATACGCAAAATGGTCCACTCGAAGGATACGGCGTTGGCACGCATACTCGAAGATCACGAATCAGAAATGAATGTCATGGCGAACAACATGGAAGAGATGCGTCTGCGGTCGTTGGCCACGGCACGCATGTTGAAAAAGCGACGCAAGCGCACCCGCATTATCATCGGAGTGTGCTTCGTCCTATCGGTTATGGGAGGGATAGCCTACGAGCTCCGTCGTCGCGAGCAGGTCAAGGTGGAGATTATGTCGGGGAGGGAGGCGGAGCGTCAAGCCGATTTGGCCACGATTGCATCACTCAGGGAGAACGTGGCCACTCTCAAGGCGAAGCTCAGTGATGCCGAGGCTACGATACGATATGAGGAAGGACGATATGAGGAGGTGAAGGACAAGTTTCAAAAGGTGACCCGTACCCTCGAGGAGACGGAGGGTCGATGGTTATTGGACCGACGTGACCTCGATCATTGTCGTGTAACGAGGAAGGAGTTGGATAGGGACTTGTCGGATGTCAAGTCTCGCAATGTAGAAGTTGAGGAGGAGGTGGGATGGTGTCGTGAGCGATTGCAGGGCACGGAACGTGCGTTGGAGTCGATGGAACGTGCATTGAAGAGCAAGGAGAGTAGTATTAGTAGTAAGGTGGCAGAATTGAGTGGAGGACAGAGCATCGGTAGAAGTGTGAATGATAAGGGATTGGTTGCAACGACGACGTCTGGAGTGGATCAACTCAACAAGGCCGACAAGAAGCAGCAGAAGGGAAGCAAGCACAAGCCAGTACAGATGGAAATGAAGTACAACAAGTCGTTCCGTAATGCCGTCATCTTGCGGCAGGTGTATTCGGCCGCCGTGGGCATGTTCGTAAGTGCGTTGTTCCCCGGAATTGGAAGGGTGATTGGCTTCCTCATCAATATGTAACGGCAGGGTGAGGGATTTTGAATTTTGGTTGTGTCATCGATTGAGCTCGAACAGGATGAGAATAAAATGGCGAGAGAATCGGGAAAATAATGATGTCACTTCTCACTACGTACTTTGTACTTTGCTGTTTGTGCATCGCAAGGCTTGAAGCTCAACAATGTATGGAACAGCAAAGTATGGAGATGAGGAGTGCAGTAGTGAGAATTAGGTCCAGTATGGATTTGAGTCTCAAATGCACGAAATACACACACATAGAGTGATTGCACTCTTCTCATCTATCATATTGGGTTGGTGTGAAACACCCATCTCCTTCTCCCCTTTCAGGTAGTGTGTCGATGGAATCATGCATAAAACGTGACACTGATGGGGTATCGAAAGGTATTGCAACATTCTCTCTCTAGGCAAAGAACATGTTAAGTAGCTGCAGATAATGATGTCATCCATTTAACTTAGTATCATTTGTTTCTATACTGAATTATTCTAAGCCTGAGATGAGGAAGAACACACGATGATGATGATGTGACCACGTGTAAGAAGATGAGCCAAGCGTCAAGCAAAAATTCAAAATCCACCCCATTATCCTCCTTTTAAGCTTTGCTTCTCTTGATTCAACGATCTCCTAATGCCATATGCCATAACGTGTAGCAGAGAACAACAATGGCCCATACAATATTATTCAATTAGATACTGTCCAAGGATTATTCGAGAGTATCTACCACGTGGAAGTAGTCATGAATTAGACTGCGTTTATCCATTATCATCCAATTCATGCTTCCAGACAAACAAAGGAATTACATCAATCATGGACTACATGAATGTGCAGCCGCGGGGAGATAGAGATAACAGTTCCACACACTACTTCTTTGTACTCGCTCTAGAGAGAAGTTATCTACTTATGTGAGGGCATGGTGATGATTCACAAGAAAAAACGGAGCAAAATGGTAACATTCCACATTACTGCACTCCACACAAAACAACGAGCCTACCGATGGGAATCCGATCATTATTTGATGTGCTTCCGTTCTTTTCATGATTCATTTTCATTCGTACTTCATTCATTCAGAGCTTTGGAAAATAATATTGATGTGGCTTCGGCTGTTTCGGCTCACATTCCTTGCGAAACAGAAAGGCGCCCTCCCAAGAAAGGGTTGGGAATTATTTCTTCTCCACTCCACAACAACTCATCCACTCATGCCAATGTCGACAGTAGGAAGCAGAGTAGGAATTAGTACTGAGACACACAGCGCAACACGACCGTGATGGAAGAACTTTATGAGAACCTGTCTTTTTTCTTGTGTGTGTTTGCTTGCGTTTTTATCGTGCTTGCCATAATACTATTACCCACCCAACGACGAGCCGAACGCACCCCGATAGCGATAGATATCGAATTGCATAATGATGATGATGATGTCAGTCGGCGGGTGAATAACGAAAAGTAACCGCGTAAAATCATCATTCGTGATACGACGAAACGACAGGGAATGAAACAACAACTACATCGCCATCATCAGGACCAACAACAACAGCAGCAACAGCAACTACTACCAATCCCCTCTTCCTCCCACTCTTACGACCACTCCCCCCCCCCTGCGGCGGTATTTCCATTCATTGCCACCTCCTTTCAGGAATTAAGAGATTCGTGGGAAGAATTATCAACATCGTCTTCATTATCCACAATGAAAGCTGGCAATACCAATCAGCAGCAGCAACAACAACAACAACAACAACAACTTGAACTATGGCAACAACAACAATTATGGCAGGCTCAGCAACGGAAACAAGATGCTCGTCAAATTTATTACTGCAATAGTAATTATTGGCCCAACATCAACAATGATGAAGATGAAGATGAAGATGATGACTCGGCTGCTTCTCCCTTCAATAAAATCGCATCCTTTTCATCCGGTTCATCATCATCTTCTTCTTCTTCTTCTTCTTCTTCTTTGGAAGCATCCGGCATGGTTGGACCCAAGCCGGAT
>JALLAX010001154.1:0-10392 GCA_036939555.1 Discostella stelligeroides
ACTTTAACTGTTTGGACCTTTGATTTATCATGGTTACCTCGTACCTTAATATAAAAAGCAATTGAATAATAACGTTAGAAAATTACGCTCATCACAATTACTAGTAATAGTTCTCTCTCTTACCTTGTACTCATGATATGTATCATGTTCAATCGGATTGATTGAATAGTTGCGATGATTTGGCACGGACAATGAACACTTGTTCGTTAACAAACGTCCCTTTGGTGTTAGTACAGCACCATCATTGGCCCATGCTCTTTCCTTTTGGTCGTCAAATCGCTTTTTCTCCAACTGCAACAACAATATGGTCGCATTGACCAGATCAACACTTGTTCTCTCTCGAACTGACTTATTCGCAGCATTCATTGATTCCATGCTTGCGCTGCTGGTACGTCCATACATACAAATTTTAGGTCCGACATCGCATCTTGCAGCAGGATATTGCATCGCGTCAGTGACTTTGACAAGGTAATTTTTATCATCTTGGTCCATCCTGGGGTAATAGTAATCTTGTCTCTCTTTCAAATCTTTCATATTTTTCGCATTGATCAATGACTCAAACACATGAATTGCCTTGAAGTCAGTCTTGGATTTATTCTTGCAATTTCTCACGATGTTTGCACAGCGATGGAAAGAGCAATGAAGAAAGTTACCCGCCAATGGTAACACTTGAGCAATGGCAGATGAAGATCCTTTGTCTTGGTCAGTAATGATTGTTAACTCATCATCGTGACCCAGCCATTGATGAGTATCTTTCGCAAATGTCCAAAAACATTTCCAACCATCATTGTCCTCATTCCCAAATAATATTGCAAATGCAATTGGTGAACATCCAGCATCCGCGGTACTTCCATAGGCAAAATAAAGGGTGTACTTCCCAAAGTGCATGTGACAAGCATCCGCCTGGATAAGTGAATGAAGTTTCAGCGAATTTCTTTTCGACATGGATGTCGCAAAACAAACACCATGAATAAATTGTCTACCATCATCAGGTAATCCAAAATGATAATTGATGAAACCTTCATTGTCTTTCTTCCACTTGAGACAGAACTCCGCAGATTTGGCTTGTGTTCCAAGTTGATGCTGTTTCCCTTCTGCCTTCAATTGTTGCACCTACAGTACAATCATATTGTTAGTAGACCAGCAACAAATAAGATAGCAGAGAAAAGACAGGTAACATACCTTCTCCGTTAGCATGGCTAACATCAAACGATTGATTGCCTGTTCGCGATTAATCATAATTATTTCTACGGAGTGCCCAAGTTTTTCCATTTCATCACGTAGGCCTAAGATATACTTTGCGTTCTCTGCTGGCAATCCGAATACATCTTGCCTTGCTTTTTTTCGAGCATTTTGTAACAGTGCTCTCGTCATGCATTGGTCTTTGAGATAAGGTCCCAAAGCCAACTTAAGTACACTGTTGGGAGCCTTTGGTGTCATCGAAATAACATGACGTATGAGGGGAACAATCCATTCAGCCTTAAAGGGTGATCTACTCTTCCTCTTTTTCGATTTACGTTTGTTCTTGTCACCACTGTTGCAATCACTGTCGTCCTCGGCATCTTCTACATCTTCACTATCACTGTCGTCATCTTCATCTTCTTCTTCAGAGTCACTGTCATCAACGTCATCTTTTTCTTCATTGTCTGGCTGGCTAGTAATACCTTTCACTGGTGTCAGTATAACCTTTTTAGTAACCACCCAACCCCGCTTTGTTGAGTTATTTACCTTCACGTAAAAATGAGTACCCATGATAATAAGAACATGGCAATCACTTCGTAAAGTAGTGACGGTGATGCCCTTCAAGTTTGCTTCCTCAGCAATGCGTAGTTGAACAACTTCCTTGCTCTGGAAATTGTCCCTTTCTTGAAGACGCCTTAACTCGACATTTTCCATTGTCCGAAGCACACCCGTTTGATCCTCAGAGAACACTTGGTTGTTTTGATACTTTTTTCCATGCGCTAGACGCTCTTTACGTCGGCGATCACTCCATGATTTGCGCTCTTTCTTCCAATCTAACATTTTAGTACTGGCCTCGGCTTCAGACATGCCACTAGTATCTGGTTTGGGGGGTGGGGCGTCATCATTGTCAAGATTTGAACGATGTTTCTTCTTAGTGGATGCGACATTGGCACCAGGAGGTTCGGGCACACTATCCAATGAGAGGTTCCCCCCCACAGACTTATGTGCACGGGCTTGTTGACGTGCCGATACACGAGTTGGTGTCGGTGGTGGTGGGTCCTTACGGGTAGATAGTTTCTTAGGCGGCGGCATCCTCTTATTTGTCTCAATTTGGTGTATGTGAATTACAGTCGTGAGCGTGCGTGGAATCTATGATCGAACTAACCATGGTACACCAGATTTAGGTAATTTGGTGGTAATTTAGCGTAGTCATGTACAACAGGGGTACATGAAAGCAAATATGGGATCAAAACTAGTCACTTTGTGTTCAGCCTGAAACCGGTGTGACACATTAGTTCAACATAAGTGAGGGTTGTTGAGACTTTCCAAGTGATAAGATTGGATCCGGAGAATCTATGGGTATGTTAAGCATTAATCAAGCACTAGTGAGGGTTAAAAGAATCATTTGGGATAAAAAATGAGGGTGATAGAGAATTATATTAAAACAGTGAGGGTACTTCAAAATTTTGTATCAAAAAGTGAGGGTAATCACGTAATTTTTATAAAAATACTAGTGTAAAAGAAAAACAGTATCAGAGAAATGAGGGTATTCTAAAAAGTCAGTTTGAAGTGGATACGTCCGATCACGTTTCGAAGAAGTGAGGGTATTTGAGTGGAGCTCCCAAAAATAAAAAATCCGTTGACATGAAGTTCTCATGTTCACGTTCACAGCACAAAAATCCACTCTCCTTCATTCTCATCATATTCACACCAAACGACGAACAACAACAACACCAATACCAATAAACCTCGCACTATCATGCTTCCCTTCTCCTTGTTCACTCGCCACCTTCCTCGATCAACTGCAATGATGGCATGTCACTGCGCTCGACCGGCCATCAGCGGCCCACAATCACGATTTAGTCCGCGACCGGCGCAATTATTGCACTTCAGCAGCGACGCCGCCGCCCCAACGGGCATCAACGGCAAGGACAATACCAGCCATCACACGACGAAAGATTCTCTCGCCAGTTTATTGCGTGATGAGCTTAAATTGAACCCAAAAGACAGTAAACGGGCAGTTGATGCGATATTTGATAAGATTGTAGAGGTGCGTTTGTGTGTTTCTGTTGCTATTTGCTATTGCACTTGACAACATTTGCAATGAAGTTTTCTGTCGGCCATGGTTCGTGATAGCATGTCTGATGCGCGCAGTGTCAAGCGAACACCCATTTATGAAAAGACTTCTCAGTAATGTGAGATTTTGAGCTGCCGCTATGACTGGAGTGTGAATTGAACATATTGGATATCTTCCCTGATTGACTTGCTGAATGTTGATGCGTAAACTTACCTTCATCCCTTATTCGTCTATTGCTTCTCATTTTAATAAAAAAACACAAATGAATTAAAACAAACGAACTACAAATAATACAGTCCCTTGCCAAGAAGGAGACAGTATCCATCTACGGATTTGGGAAGTTCAGTTCCGTCGCGGTGCCGTCACGGCAGTACGTGAATCCATCAAACGTTGACGGACCAAAAGTGACGAAGGATGCCACGACACGTGTTAAATTTGCAGCGTTTAAGCATTTAAAGGATTGTGTGGTAGCTGGGAAGGTAGTGGTGGCGACATCGACAAATGGAAAATCGGAGACAGAAGAAGCAAAGTGATTATTTTTCGATCCACATGATGTATGTTGAGAATTTTCTCGCATCGTTGCAAAAGTATGCATAAATGAATAATGAAGAAATGATAAATAATGGTATTAGGGAGGAAACAAGATCATGTATGGAATCAACAATGGAAGTGAGGGGATTCGTGAATCTTGATGAAAGCGTCAATTGGATGTAGTAACGATGGAGTTACTTCTAATATTTGTTTGGTGATAAACAAATCCGTTAGCATTGTGCAGTTCATTTTGATCATTCCACCACGATATCAATAATATTCGCGATGAAGAGTTACTCCTTATTCCAAACAAACACATACTTACTAGCAGTCCAGCCATGTTTGCCGACACACGCGGAAGTGTCTGGTTACACGTGGAAGTCGAGGTCATCACACTCAACACTCATGATAATATGATATTGCTTTATTTTAAGGGTCTTCGCGACCATGAAGATACAGATACTGATGCTGCACCCTAACATCATCAATCCACTTGCAGTGGTGCTGCTAATTCTCCATTCCATCGTTGTTTCCACAGCATCTGCAGCAGCATCAACAACGCCATCGCAATTGTTTCGCTATGATGCCAGCACTCGCTATCCCACGCCCAGCCTATCCTATCTCCGCCGCGAGGGTCTCATGCCCTATCTCCGTCGCAAATGGGATCGCGCTCAATATCTCGCGTTATTAGAACAGGCCGTGGAAGATCACAATGCCGAACATGTCGCCACAACTTCCTCTTCTCAAGTGGATTCCTTGAGCTATCGACGCTGTCTCGTCTTGCCTCTCGACGACAAATTATTCGACCCGCCCATGGGAATGTTCAGCCATGGTCACGTCGACACCGGAGACAAGATGAGTCTGCCCAAGAATTTTTGGAATGCCATTATTGCCAGTAAGGCAGAGGTGCCGTGGTTATTCGAGGTTTGTCGTGTCGAGGGTGCGAAAAATAACATGCTTCCCCGTGCAGTCTTTGACAAGATGATGATGGGTGGCTCAAAATCTGCACCGAAACAACAAAACCAACAACTACAAAATCCACTCCCATTATCCCGTGCCGTGGGTGGGGCCATTGACTTTCGCTCACCGAACAACTACGCCTTCTTACCCAAATGGATGTTCACATCCATGGGATTGCGGCCCTTTGATGTCGTTGACATTAAACTCGTTACTACGACACCACCAGGATCATCTGTCAAGTTGCGACCACACACCTCCAGTTTTCTGAAAATTAACAATCATCAAGCGGTATTGGAAACGGAGTTGAAGCATTACAGTGCACTTACACGGGGAAGTATCATACCATTTGATTATCGGGGAGAACGACATTATTTCGATGTGGTGGATTTGCGGAGTGCACCACGGGGGGAGCGGGTGCCAATGGTCAAGGTACAGGATTGTGATATTGCGGCGGAGTTTGTTAGAGCGAGGGATGATATTATGAAAGATCCGAGTACTAGAGAGAGGAAGAAGAAGAAGACTGCGAATGAAGAATGATTAGGGTACAGAGAAAAAGTCAGCTACAGTACTACGACACAACGGTATTGCTATTTTGAATACAAACTAACAAGTCAGTTTGATATTCTTTAACTTCATTCATCATACTATACTATGAATTCGTCCAGGCTGGATTTTGAAAAACAAATGTACTTTGCAACAGATAAACATCTGTTGGACATGTACACCATTCATGTTCCGAGAAGGCAAAATTACAGTTATCTTCCTCCAATAGCATTCGATTGAACCAATAAACCCTCCCTCCGCCGTTGTTCGTCACAACCATGCGCCAGCTCGTCCTCCATTCCAAAATCATCTCCAGTCAACAGCACATTTACAACCTCTCCAACCACAATTGTACTCGGCGGCTTCACATTATACCTTTCTGCCAAATCAGCAATTGTTTCCATATTGCCCACAATGGTACGTTGATCTGGACAACCAGCACGTTCGACAATCCCCACGGGTGTGTCCTTGGGATAATTCGCCTTGGTAACTAAATTATGACACAAGGTTCGCAACCGTCCCACGGCCATTAGGAACACCACCGTCTGTTCCTTGTGGTATTGAATCAAGTCGGGAGACGTCCCCTCCCGTCCATATCCGGTACACATGACCACCTGGTTGGAAACGCCGCGATGAGTCACGGGGATGGAACCCAAGAGTGGTGCCGAGAATGCCGCCGATACACCCTGATAGAAGATGAGAAATGACAATTGCAGGACGTTGCGTGTGAGCTATTCGAGTAGTATCATCCATTGTTCATCACTCATTGCTCATGTCTCATTACAACGATACTCACGGGAATGATCGATGGCTCTACTCCAAATTCACGAAATTCAAGTACCTCCTCACCCCCTCGACCAAACACAAATGGATCTCCTGTTTGTGAAGATGTGGTGATGAATGTGTGAGAGTGGAATAAGGTGGAAATGATATAATCCATTAATCTTTATTTGTTAGATTGCGAATGATGGTAGCAATCAGATTGTGGTAAATTAAATACATAACTTCATGTTACTCACCAATCTTGAGTCGAACAACATGTCTCCCATTTTTGATTCCCTCCTTACACCACTCATATATTTCCTGCTGTGCCAATTCGGCACATCCTGGATGCTTGTTTGCCACCTTGTACTCTCCCTGAATTAAATCTAATATTTCTTGGGAGACTAATCTATCCACAATGATAAAGTTGTTTGGGTCACTGATGATACGGTAGGCCGCCATGGTAAGAAGATCGGGAGAGCCAGGACCGGCACCCACGAGGGTGATGCGTCCGCCGCTGGTGGGATGGATTTTGGGTGGTTTGGTTGTTGATATGCTATTTGATTGAATTGTTGTTGTTGTTGATGATGGTGCTTGTTTTTGTTCGTCATCATCGTGGATTAATTTGTCATTTTTGTAGTGTAAGGATGTTGATGTTGATAATGATGATGATGATGATGTTGAAGCTCCTGATGACAGGGAAAATGATCTGGCAGTGGGAGTGGGAGGCACGAGCAGGAATGCTGCGACTCCGCAATTGTAATTGAGGCTACCATTACAACTGTAGGAGCAGTTGGCTGCAAGGAAGGTGGCAAGCGCCATGATGCGGTGATAATGGTAACGGCGAGTTGCGGTCATTATTGCCAACAATTGCCGATAAGAATTGAGAGAGAATGAGATGATAATGATAATACACGGTGAGGAGAGATCGTTTATTTTTTTATGAAAGAGATGGATCTTGGAATGTTCTTTGGATTTGATTCGTCCGGAAGGTGTTCATGCTGCCTGGTGGTGGATGGTGCAGCTGGGTTGGTGGAGATGAAGATGCTTGGTGCCGGCAGCTGCAGCTGCAGCAGGGGTTGGGCAGGCAGCAGGCAGGGGGCGGGAAGACCTGACGGCGACACGACACACGACCCGTTACCCGTTATCTTGTGATTTTTCATTTCAGGTGATCGAAGGTCGAAGCAGCTGAAGGAAGGCACAAACAATGGACCGCGGCTCGCTCGGCTCATTCTTTCTAGAGGAGGAAATGATTCTGAGCACATTTTGAAGAAGAGGAGGTTTCATGTTTTACCGCGGTTTTCGCACTCATTGCTGTGTGCAGTTTTTTTTCTTGTTGTCGGTTGTCGTCGTCTTCTCTCTCCGTTCAAAGTGTAGAGCATGACGGACAAGAGGGTGACCATGATCAAACCCGTCGTGGGCAAAGTCAGATCCCCAGCGTATGCTCTTCCAGAAAATGACTTTGTCTACGGTATCGAGAGCAAAATGGATAAGGAAGGTGCAGGCGAAGGTGAGAGAAACATCCGATGAATCATGCAAATTATATTGTACAGTGACCAATGATTACCAACGGTGGCAATTCGTACCATGACTCTAACCTCTCTCTGAGTACTCCAGTCGTCCAAAGTTGGGCCCAAAGTAAGGCTTCGGAACCCTGCTCCGTGCAAAGTTTTCCAGCAACTAACCGTGAGGCTCTCAAGAGAGGATGTCTCACGTCCAAGGAACAGAGCAAATTCATTAAACAGTTCCCTGTGATGAAGAAACAACCAAAGGGTAAGACGGCGACGAATGGTGAGGGTGGCGCGAAGGCACATCACGATGGAATTGCAGAAACAGTGCACGAACCTCATCAAGTATTTGGAATACGAACAAAAGAGAATCCAACTACCATGACAGATCTCCTGCGCGGTACGCCAAGCCAGCTCACGGAAGAAACCGACTATCCCGACTTGAGTGGAAAGAAACGCAAGGGGAGGTTGCCACCCGCCAAGGCAACGAGATCGTCACTTATTGTTGCCAAATGTCGAGAGCCACCATCCGAGGAGCAGATGTTAAAGAAGAAATCAGTGGCCGAATTCAAAATGAAAAGATTCAAAAAAGCTAAGCCAAAGGTGACGAGCTACATGTAGAACTTATCTCTAGTCGGTATGTAACTAGATCCTAATTAATACATAATCCTTGAGTGGCACACGAAGTGTAGATCGTAGCGCCTTTCGATAATATTATTCCTCATGGAGAAAGTCTCATCGCAATTGCTTTTTCAAGCCTTACCAATGCCTCGGCGATTTCTGACTCCGTCACTACCAATGGTGGGACAAATCGAACCACGGAAGGTCCGGCGGCGACCAATAATAAACCTTCCTTCATGGCATCACCGACAATGTCCGCTGCGGTACATCCAGCATCATCCTTGATTTGCACGCCCTTCAACAGGCCCCAACCACGCACCTCGCCAAGAACGGCAGGATAACGCTTGGCAATGTCGGCAAGACCCTCCGACAACTGGTCACCGCGAGCTCGAACATTCGCCAACACATTGTGCTCACTCAGATACTCCGCCACTGCCAATCCCGCCGCGCATGCCAGCGGATTTCCACCATATGTGCTGGCATGATCACCAGGGCCAAAAACATCGGCGGCTGCACCCCGTGCCATCATGGCACCTATGGGAACACCCCCCCCAAGGGCTTTCGCGGAGGTAAACACATCTGGGAGGACTTGTAGCTGTTCATGTCCCCACAAACTGCCAGATCGTCCCATTCCCACCTGCACCTCATCACAGATAAGCAGTGCTCCATGGTCATCGGCCAATTTTCGTGCCAATGCAAAGTATTCACGAGTACCAGGACGAATGCCCCCCTCGCCCTGAAGAGGCTCGAGCATAATGGCCGCCAGTCCTCGCTTCCGTCCAGCCTTGGCATCCTCTTCCGGCGTGGTGTTTACCTCGTCCACTAGTTTTTGAAGTGCCTCGAGATCGTTGTAGGGAGTGTATCGAAATCCTCGGACCATTTCACCCCCGTAGGTGAATCCCTTGTGATATTTAGGTTGGGCCGTGGCAGTAACGGTGGCGAGAGTGCGTCCGTGAAAACTTGATTCGGCGGTGATGATGACTGGATCCTGGTATTATTGATATGCGAAGTAGAGTCGAAGTTGAATAGAATAAACAAGAGGCATGCTTGTTAGAGAGGAAACAAAGAAGAAGATGAATAGGAGATAGGGAAATACTGAACAATACATTCTCATACATTCATCAAAAAGCAAATATGGAACAGAGACCATTATTTTTGTTGCCACTCTTTACTCTCAACTTGCCATTGCGACACGAGATTACAAATCAAAGCTTACCGTAATACCACGATTGCTTGCATGCCTCCTCGCCAACTTAATCGCAGCCTCATTGGCCTCTGCACCAGAATTACAAAAGAAGGCTTTGTCGGCACACGAATTCTCGCACAGCCACGATGCCAATTGTCCCTGCTGTGGCGTGTAATACAAGTTCGATACATGATGTATCTGCGTCATTTGATGACAAACCGCGTCCGTTAAGGCTTGGTTGTTATGTCCCAGTGCACAGGTGGCAATCCCAGCCACGAAATCCAAGTAAGTCTTTCCGGTCTCGTCGGTGAGGGTGGCGCCATTTCCGGAAACGAAGGTGATGGGATATCGACCGTAGGTTTTTTGAACGCGCGTGTCAAAGAGAGAGGCGGTGGATGAAAAATCAAGTTTGGAGGGGGGAATTAGTTGGGTTGTGACGTAGCCTGCCTCCTCGGAGGCGGAGGAGGATGTTGCTGCTGATGATGATGTCGACGGAATGGTCGAAGAATGGAGCTGGGTCGCAGACGGCAACTTCGACGCGCTTGAAATCGATGTTGATGTTGACGTGGAGGAGAAGGCGCTGGCGGCACCGAAGAGGGTGGCGAGGACGGTGGACTTTTGAATGAGATTCATGGCGATCTAGGACTTAGAGGAGGATTGTGTGAAACGCAATGGCAATGGTGGAGAAGAAGCCTAAAAACGAATGGATCGGATGTATTCCCTTTTTACTTTCCACCTGCGATTTTGGTGTCGCGGTACGATACGATACGCGTCGGCGCACCCCTGCTGCTTGCTTCTCGGCAGCAAAACAAACCCGCACAGGATATCGTATGGTATCTTCCAGATGGATTTTGTTTCTCTTCTTCGAGGATGACGGAGAGGTACGGAGAGGGTGGTATTTGGCGATTTTGTTTTTGATTCCTCCAGTTCATTATTTTACAACATTCCTCGCCAAATTATGCTTGTTCATCTAACTCATTAGAAAATTCACATGTCCGCTGTCCCCAAAAGCACCAAAAGGA
>JALLAX010001156.1:0-13061 GCA_036939555.1 Discostella stelligeroides
GCCGCCGCCACATCGTCGGAGAAAACGTCCGACACCACCTCCACCTCGGGAGTTGCCAAAGCCCAAGGTCCGCCGCCCTTCTTCCTACAAGATTCCTCCGACTCGCTATGCCTCTCTGGCGAGGACTTTCGTCGCTGTTCCGTCGATACTCTCTTCTTCGTTGTGGGCTCTCCTGGCTCCTATCAGATACACAAACGCCCGTTGGATGAAACGGATGTCGATCCCGATGGCACCTGTCTCTCGAAGAAGAGCTGCGATAAGTTGGATCCCACTAAGAAAGATGGCAGTGCTGCCATTGATGCAAAGCTCGCCAAATGTACCCATTGTGGAGCCAAAGCATGGAATATCCACGGTGATTCCAAGACAGGATATGTACTAACCGAAAGCAGCTCGGGAACACAACTCTGTCTCATCCGTCCACGCAATACCAAACAAGTCCAGCTGGCTCCCTGCGACTCGTCGGAACATCCCTACACACCACTGCAATTGCAATTTGCATCCATGGCCGATATTGAAGCCATGAGCTCGCCAGGAGCGCGTCTCATCGGGGCTGCATCCGATGGAGATAAAAAGCTTATTCAAAAATTACTCAAGGTGGAGAAGATCGATGTAAACGTACGGGATTGGGACGAATTGACGCCTCTCATTCCAGCGGCATCGGCGGGACATTTCGACGTAGTCAAGCTATTACTCAAAGAAGGAGCCGATGTCAATGCCAAAGATAAAGATGGTATCACGGCATTAATGGAAGCCAGCATCATGGGTCATACCAAAATTGTCGACTTGCTACTAAAAGAGGGTGCCGAGGTGGACAGTCCCGCGAACAGCGGTGTCACGGCCCTATGGCTTGCCTCTGGTGAAGGGCGTACTGATGTTATGAAATCCTTACTAAAGAAAGATGCCGATGCCAATAACGCACGATCTGACAACATCTCGGCATTAATGACCGCATCCGTGGGGGGACATGCCGAGGCTGTCAAACTATTATTAGAATATGGTGCCGATGCACGATTCGCCGATGCCGAGGGCGTGACGCCACTCATGAATGCTGCCGAGAATGGCACCGCGTCCGTGTTGAAACTATTGGTCGAGAGTCCCTCGGCAAGGAAAGAGGAAGAGACCAAGGGAAAATACATCGACTTGGTTTCCAAGACGGGATTTACGGCATTGATTATTGCCTCGGCACATGGTCACACTGCGGCTATCGAATACTTGTTGAAAGAAGGCAAGGCCGACATTCATGCCATGCATGAGACGCATGTGACGCCATTAATGTATGCCGCTGCCTCGGGACACGTCGAGGCCATGAAATTATTACTAGATGTTGGAAAAGTCGATGTGAATGAATTGCACACCAATGGTGGTTCGGCATTGTTAGAGGCCGCCACCGGCGGGGCGGGAGAGGCAATGAAATTTTTACTGGAACGGGATGCCAAGCCGGATTTGATCGATATGGATGGTGTGACGCCATTGCATGCCGTGACGAGTAAGGGGAATTATGAGGGTACTGTGGCATTGTTGGAGGCACTCAAGAAGAAATTGTCCAAGGAGGAACTGCTGGCGCATATTAATCTACCCTCTCACTCTGGTGGTACTGCGGTAATGTTTGCCGCGGCTGGTGGACATCCAAAGTGTACTAAATTAATGATTGACGAAGGCGCCGATGTCAATGCCGTGGCCACGGCCACGCCGGACTATCTCGAAAAGCTAGCCAAGATGATTGAGGAGGGTACCGTCGACCCGAACGAAGATCCACATGTCGATGGCGTTACTGGAGTTCATGTTGCGGCCGAGGAGGGACATTTGGAATGTGTCAAACTGCTCATTGATGCAGGGGCTGATGTTACCGTACTGGATGACGAGGAACGCAGTCCACTTTTACTGGCAATCAAAGGGAATTATGGAGAGGTGGCCACGGCATTGATTCAAGCTGGTGCCGATCCCAATACTCCCTATGTCGACGAAGAGTCGGGTGAATCCCATAATTTACTCATGGATAGTATTATTGTGGAGAACGCGGACTTTGCTCTGTTATTGATTGAACATGGTGCCGATTTGTATTACAAGGATGACCACATGGTAACAACATTACTTCAGGCGGCACATCGGGGTATATCTAACGTTACCGAGGCATTATTGAATAAACACGCGGCAAGCGGTCCCAAGTCTGGCCAAGAGAATTGGGTTGACGATGCTAGTGACGAGGGAGTAACGCCCCTCCTGGCAGCATCGAGCGAAGGACACGTTGCCATTGTACAGCAGCTGCTGTCCACCGGGAAGGCGAGTGTCAACGCCAAAGATAAGGAAGGCACAAATAGCTTAATGGCCGCGGCTGCTCGGGGACACTTGGAGGTCATCAAGGAATTGATCAAGGTGGATGGTATTGACGTGAATGCTCAGAACATTGATGGACACACGGCGTTGATGTTCGCCTACAATGGTAAGAATCAAGTAGAAACATTGTGGGAGCGGTACAGCCAATTTGTCAGTGATGCCAAGTTAGAAAAGAAGTCCTTATCATCTGCCGGTGGCGACGCCGATGGTGGAGCAACCAAGAGTGCAGATGCTACTGCAACCGATGACATTGATGATGGAGGGACCGGTCCACTTATTCAGGAGGCCCTAACAAACCACACAACATTGGTGGACTTGCTCTTGAAGGCTGGTGCCGACAATTCCATCAAGGATAAAGAGGGTCATGTGGCAAAAGATTTTGATTTCCAACCTGATGCCGATGGTGAATTGTTAGAAAGGGAGGAGAAGGCCGAGCGGAAGAGAGATGAGAGTAAGAACGAGCTGTAAACAACTAACAACAACAAATGCAAGTCGAGAGATGTTAATTATCTTAATATGAAACTTGACACAACCACATTATTTGAACCCCATCAGTGACGTATGGCAGTAGGCATCACCACTCAACAAAGTGATCATCCACCAGAAAATTCAGTCCGGGCTCATCCACGATCAAACATTTCCTTGCCTCTTTGGTATAAAATCTATCCAGGCTGTCCTCCCAAACATCTGCATCGTCATCGTCACTAAAGTGGAGACATGAAATAATAATTAAATTGCCATACTTATTCTCGCGCTCCTTCAAGTATTGCAACAATGTTTTCAGTAAACTGTTCGCAATCTGACTATTCGTGCACTGATAGTCGTGGAAATATAAGCCAAGGGTGCGCATATTCGGTTTGTT
Source organism: Discostella stelligeroides (assembly GCA_036939555.1). NCBI lineage: Eukaryota > Bacillariophyta > Thalassiosirophyceae > Thalassiosirales > Thalassiosiraceae > Discostella > Discostella stelligeroides. Next base: position 3,197 of record JALLAX010001156.1, read on the forward strand.
CTGCATCAATTGCTGCACAGCAGTCAATCCATCATCATCCCAGCATGACGGAGGTAGCCTTACCCGGAATGTGTGTAAATTCGGACAATTCCCCAATAGAGCCAAACAGGGAAATAGACTGAGCGGTTGTGGTAGTGGATTGTGCACCCCCATCCGAGGCTTGTACAAGGTCCCCACCACTGAAAAACTCTGAAGTACCATGGATGATGGGATGTATCCAAATTGCTGGTGGACAATATCTGCTGCGGCCAAAAACTCATTTAGTAGCGTGCTAGAGGCAAGATCCAACTGCATGTTGAATTCTTTCGTGCTTTGCAGTGAGAGAACTGCCGTGAAAAAATCAAGTGCAGCATTGTCACTCCAACTTGGATATGTCAACCATGAAGATTCTGGCTCTGCCGCCGCCTCTTCTGCCTCATCACCACCCGCACCATCAACGGTACTCTCTCTTGGCGGAGCCGGAGCATTGCCAAGATTGAGTGTAACTTCTTCCAATCCACCCTGATTCCCTAGAAGAATATGCGCTTGAATCAGTGGAGTGAATGCATGCAAGAAACCAATGCCGTAGAAAGAGAAGTTGCTTAAACTTGTGATGGGGAATAGATTATAGCCTTCAACATCTTCGTAATAGTTGTTCGTAATCTTGAGAATTCTCAATTTCTTGAGCCGAGCAAGATTGCATGCAAAATGATCGTACAGTGTAGCATTATTGCTTGCGATGATGGCGGTGCTGCTGCTGCTGCTGTCTTCGGCACTGCTAGCAAAACCATTGCTTGGTAGTGCCCGCGTCTCAGCTTCCGATGTCACTGACACTGACACTGGCTCTGATGAATACTTGAAGTCATTGGCAATTACCATTTTCACATCCATATCTAACTCCTCCAACTGACATGCCTCACCAATATGCATTGCCATGTATTGGAAGCATTGTTCCCTCCATTCACCAACCTGAATGGGAAGAAGATCCAACCGTTTCAAGGATGGGAAATGTAGTTTGGTCAGTGCGTAGTATGCGAGGCTGGAATTGGTGGTGGTGGTGGTGGTGGCGGCGGGAGAAGGAGACGAAGAGCTAGTATTGGAAGTAGTATCCCTTAGCAGGCTTGGATCGCAGGTGGTAAAATAGGACACCTTGAGCTTGGGCGTTCCATCCTCCGAAGAGGCAGTGTCGACGAGAGCATCATAGAGAGAATGACAAGTTAGGGAAAGACGTAGGATGGAGGTGAAATCTAGAAATTTTTCAATGTCGGACACGACATGGCCGATGGTTTCGGCATGGTTGATGTTGGTTGCTTTTGTGATTGTTGTTGGCATGATTACTTATGTGGTTGGTTTGCCTGTTGTGGACAAGTTATTTGGCAGGAGTCCAGGAGTGCCATGGGGGATAAGAAGAAGAAGAAGAAGAAGAAATATGGTTGAGAGATTTGAATAAAAATTGGAGTTGGGTCCAAATGATGTGATCATTGATTGCATTGCATGCACTCATTTTAAATGACAAAATCAGAGGTGAAGTTGCTTTTGGTGACGACGACGACGACGACGACGATGATGATGACGATGACGACGGCTAATTCTAATACTAATATTTATCAAACGATCACACGATTCTCATTCTCACGTCATAACAGGTCATAACGATTCTCACGTAACCATCTCTTCTCGGGCGACCCATCTATTTTCTATTTTTAATCAAATGACGACCCATCCACTGAATTCAATAATCATCACCTACCATACCTTTACTTTATTCTATGAAGATTCGGCTCGGAAAGGTTTTATCATTGCACCAAAGTAGTGGTTGAAGAAGCGAACAAAAGAGTGGATGTTGTTGGCGTGTGTGTGTGTGCAGGTTCGAAAAGCGAGTTGGTGTCGTCGGTCCAGGTGAAGCAGGGACAGACGTGTCCATACTGATTCCTATTTTAACTTTTGAAATTCAAAAAAAGGCGGTCGCGCCAGCCGGGCCTGCCTCTCTCGAATGTCGACAGGAGGTTGTCACGCTAGCTCAATCACCGCTGCCGACGCTGCCGACGCTGCCGACGGCGTCGACCATGACCGAAATCTTGGCATTGGCGAATCGAATCGTGCACGCACGCTTTGGCATTATTTGTTATTTGACAGTACCTAGTTGTTGATTGGTATGCAATCATAAAAAGCAGTAACGAATCGGAAACAAACATGGCGTCATCATCATGGTTTCGTCAATTCCAAGTCCTGGTCACCACACACCGCCGCCTTCTTACACGTCGTCCCATCCATCTCTGTATTCTACTCTTCTCTTCCACCCTATGCATGATATTCGCCTGGTTGGCCGGGAGGGATGCCCGTGGTCCCAGTGGAGAATTCCCCCCATTGACCGATTGTGGAATGGTGGATCCAAATTATGTTGTTAATCATAATGGCTTCTTCGTGGATACACCGACATACTATGGATCATTGTCGGAGGAGATACCAATATCGTTGAATGAACCATGGAGACATGGATTACCAGTTGAGTTTTTCTGCTGGATATAATACATCCAAAAAAATGTTAATATTTTCAATGCAATTATGCAGTCATTGCTCCAGTTAGAGAACCAAATACCAAATCTAACAAAGAATATCTAATATCTCATCCTTTCTCATTCTGTAGGTGTGGCTCATGAGTCTCGGACCGACCTTTGCGGGAGGAATATCCGCATTCCTAATCCTTCGGGATGAATTCCAATCGAAACGATGGGGGATGTTAAAGGCCGTGAGTACATCGGTGCATTGGCTCTCATGGCTCTTCGCCTTTACAGTGGTGGGCACAGTAAATTCACTCGCGGGGGCCATCACCGCAACACTATTGCCCAATGTACATGCGTTGGAGAGTGTCAATTTCGGATCAGTATTCGCTACCTTGCTATTTTTGAATTTGGCATTGGTGGCAGCAAGCTTTTTATTGGCGACATTATGCGGAACATTCCAGTCGACGGCATTGACTCTCTTTATGATTTTGGCCGTGTTGGTATTGTCTGCGACACCAACTATTCGATTAGCGAGTCAGTCTGCATATTATGTTAGTGCCGACCTCAGTCTGGATTCCTACACATCATTATCCTCTGGAGGTGGAGCTTTTTGGTTATATGCATCTACGGAGCGAGGAAAAATTGACTACTCCTACAACTATGACCCCAATGCTACCACTGTTACTGCTACTGAGAGTTTCGACTCATCAAAAGCANGATCTTTCATTTGGTACCTGTTTCCTCAATATCATTTCATAAACGCATGGTCAAATATTCTTGGTTACACTTCCCTTCCTGGGAACTTTTTTTCATTTGCAGAGGCTTTGCAATCTCCGGAATATCTTGCACAATTGGCCCTTTCAAACTACAAAGGAGGGAAGGGATATGATCCAAGCAATACTAATGGAACATCACTATTTCCTCAGGGATCCACCATTGTGACAAAGTATTATTATGACGAATCTTCCATCTATTCGTCCGAGGAGTACAAGAGTAATTGTCCATCAGGAAATGTATCAAATCTCTGCGGCGATTACTTTCAGTGTAACTCTCCAATAGAAGGATATCCATCCTCCAGGAGCCCGTCGGTGTATGATTGCATTGGCTTTCTCTTAGTTCTCGTCGTCGGCTACTCGCTCCTTGCGGGGTATGTGATTGCTGTTCATCCGATGGAAAATGGAGCTGCGATGGAATTTTACAATCCTTTGAATATTCGGTGTAATAGACGGAAACACCTGACAAACGATGGAGAGGAGGGGGTTGTTGCTGCCAATGTGAGCAAGTCATACGGTAAGGTGGATGCCTTGAAGCCATTCAGTTTAACGNGCGTAGACAAGTGGGATACTGTCCACAGTTTGATGCTCACTTTGCAAACATGACAGGTGAGTATCTGTCGCTAACACTCCACTGTTTCATCAATGCCTCTAACCCTGCATTGTCGTTTCTACTTTCTGCTTCAGGTTGGGAACATATTGAGCTGTATGCTGTCATCAAAGGCGTCCGTCGCAATGTAGTGAAAGAAATTGTGGAGTCGAAATTAAATGGTCTCGGGCAAAATGGCGCAGGTCGGTATTAGTACTTCTTCTTCGTGCCTGTCGAAACATGTTGTGTCCTCGCACTCACATTCTAAGACAAAAACACATTTTCTCCAGGCAAATCCACGTTCGTGAACCTCCTTTGCTGCGCACAAAATCCATCGGAGGGAGACATCCGCATCGGCGAGCTTTCCATTGGATCAGATCAGTACGCCATTCGAAAAATCCTCGGTGAATGCAGACAGGACGACTTTCTTTATCCGAAATTGACGGCACTGGAGCATCTCGAATTATATGCTGGAATTCGAGGAGTGTCCGCCAAAGACATGGCCGATACTGTGCAGCGATGGTTGGGCTCTGTTGATCTTGATGATGTGCAACATATTCGAGTGAGCGCATTTAGTGGTGGAATGAAGCGGCGTCTAAGTGTGGCAAACTCCACGATTGGCGATGTGAGGGTAGTAGTCCTCGATGAACCTACAACGGGCGAGTCAATTCAATCTGTTGATCACTCTGCTGCAACCATTCGTATCATATTATTCTAACTCCTCCTCTCTTCTCACTCGAACAGGTATGGATCCCATGTCCAGGAGATTCGTTTGGAAACATTTATCCGACATCAAGAAGGGACGCGTAATTCTCTTAACGACTCATGCAATGGAAGAGGCTGACTTGTTGTCAGATAATGTTGCAATTTTGAATCATGGTACACTTGCTGCGTTCGGCTCACCTCTCGAGCTGAAAACGAAGTACGGTTCGTCCCTTCAATTTTCACTTGTGTGTGACAAAAAAGATCAACAAGCCGTCGAAGAGTCAGTCAAAAGCATATTTGCTGATTTCCTTCCGTATTTTGAGTTTAATTCGAGCACTGCAGGTTTCTCCAATGTTGTTATCAAGAGAGTGTGCAGTGACAGTGTCGAAACGGAAGAACAAGGCGAGGGTGTCCCTGTTTCTTCCCTCCTGACGTTCCTTGAATGGTTAGAAAAAGACAATTCAATCGTTCACGAATTCGGTATTTCGAACTCGTCCTTGGAAGAAGTTTTTCTTGCCGTCACCCGCCAAGCGCCGCCTCCTACTCAAATCGAGTCCGATAACCGTGGATGTTGTTTCGCACGCTGCTGCAAGAAGAAACAGCGGGACACTACTTCTGAATTGGTCGCTGTCTGCACTCAGTCACAAAATAATGGTCGAAATATTGATCATGCAACAAAGGTTGATATTTCAAGTTACCCGAGGAAACTCTCAATAAGAAACCAAACCAGAGCAATTGTAATATTCAACTTTATGAGGAACTGGAGTGGCCGTCCTTCGGTTGGGAACTGGATTCTTTTCACATTATTTTGTGCGATTAATATGGTTATCGGTGAGTTCGATGGTAACATTAGTTTTTTGGCATCAGAGAATCGCTGACATTATTCCGTCCTAAGGATTTTCCATGGCGCTGGCGGGGCCATACGCTGCAATATCATTTCATCTCCTCGCCCCTGTTTGCTTCCTTTCTTTCATGCTGATTAGCTTGATTGCGCCAATTTACAGCGATCGAAATAATGGATTGTTCAAGATGATGTCCACACAAAGCTTATTGGAACCAGCTTTTCTTTTGGGTACTTGGATCTATTCTTTTTCCGTACAGTTCCTTTACTCATTGGTACTTTTGACACTTTTCTTTGGATCTAGCGTCTATCGCACAGCTTCGATTTGTGATCCCAATGACAGCGACTGCGGTTATGTTAAGTTTGGCAACAGACCGTGAGTACATGGAGCCATTAAGTTTATTGCGACTGCATGCCGACTGACACAAATATTGCCAGTGTTGTGGAGTCAGACAGAAGGGTGGAGGTTCTTGCTGGAACGTACAATGATAACACGGTATCAGTTTATGCTCACCCAGCTTCAGGTGGATATGTTTTGTTGTTTGGAATTATTGCGATGTTCTCTTTGACAACTCCGGGAGCAGTTCTTTCAAGCGCTTTTTTCCCTGGGTTCAAGATAAGCCTGATTATTATCACCATCATTCTTCTGGCAGCTTGCGCATCACCTATGATATATTATGTTTTCGCGTTCTACTCCGTATCTTGGACAAACTCAGATTCCCAGTTACGTGAATGCCTGACAAATATACCACGTTTGGACAATTCTACCACAATTGAGAATGCAGGTAGCAACTTCGTCGAGGTTGTTGGCTGGCAAATCACCGACCAATCTCTGCTTTGTACTCCTGCGATGGTATCAATACTTCCCCAAATGGGTTTATTCCAGACGTTAACGCTTTCTCTTGTCTCCGAGATTGTATTTTACTCCGAGCCGCAAGAGTACGCCGATCAGTTTATTAATCAACTAATCCAGGGTGGTGCGTCGTGCTCATTTCAAAACAGACAATGCACGTTTAAACATGCACAGCTCCTTTACGGGAAGAATCTAGGATTCATGCTTGTCGGAGCAATCATATTGACGAGTTTGGGAATGGTCATGGCAAAACTGACCATTTACCCGACATCGTCAGTCGTTCGAGTGAAGCACTTTTTTGGCAATTTTTGGAACCATTGGCAAAGTCGAGACTCGCTGGACCCTGAAACAACAATATCTGAATTGCCAGAAGTAGATGCGGAACGGCAGGAAGTTGGTGCTATGATTCAGCCATATCTCGCAAAACAAGACGACCCAGAAGCTAACGATTCAGAGCCAATACTCTCAAAATCCTACCTAAACTGCCATCGAGACAAACTCCCACCTGTGATTATGCACAAACTCCGAAAACAATTTCCTCCTCTTGGCGGCGCACCCGCGAAAGTTGCTTTATCTGCACTCGACTTGCATGTATCGGTAGGTCTATTCATTTATTATTTTCCAGAGTAGACTCCACTCTATCGACTTACAAATTTATGATTTTCTTGGAGAAAGGCAGGAGAAGTACTTGGGTGTCTCGGCAAAAACGGGGCTGGAAAAACAACAGCTTTGAATATCTTGGCTGGTATGCATGATGCGTCAAGCGGCATTGCTCTCATTTCAGGTTACGACGTTCAAACTGAGCTCAATTCAGTTTATGAACGCCTAGGCAATTGCCCGCAGTTTGACTGCGTATGGAAGGATCAAAGTGTACAACGGCATATTGAATTCTACGCCAGATTGAAAGGTATCAATGATCCTAAAGGTGCTGCTCTAAACATTGCCTCTGCTGTGGGACTAGGAGCGCCTGAGGTTTACAATCGGGTTTGTGGAGTCTTATCTGGTGGAATGAGGAGAAGGCTATCAATTGCTGTTTCATTGCTTGCATCACCAGAGACTCTATTGCTGGATGAACCAACCACGGGTGAGTTCATGGTATCGATAGTGTTTCCAATACTTTGACCAAAGTCCAGTTCACACAAATGCTAATTTTCTGTCCCGACAGGGTTAGACCCTTCCACTAGGAACGAAATTTGGAGCCTATTATCGTCCTTTGCAACCCCTGAACGGGCAATAATCATCACCACTCACATGATGTTAGAGGCTGACGTATTATGTTCGAGAATAGCAATAGTTGCTAAGGGTGCCTTAAAAGTAGTTGGATCACAGCAGCACCTGAAGGTGAGAATTCTGTTGCTTGATATGTAAAGCTTCTGTTATGTCTTTGCACTCATTGGCATTTCTGGAAATAGGACAACTACGGATCGGGCTATCTTCTTCAGGTAAGTTTGTTGGGCCCGTGTGCTTTTGATGAATGATGCAAATATTCGCGCACACTCTTGCCCTTTCTCGCATTTGTACGGGTTCAACTTCATTCATTGACAAGGTCAATTTGGCTCAAGACAATGAACAGACAATTGACTCACTGTTGCAGTTCGTAAAGGATAATATCCACGAAGATTCCAAGATTGTGACCAAGCAAGCAAAGACAATCCACATCAATTTGCCACGAGAAGTATCTATTCAAAAAATATTCTCAGCCCTTTATTCAGAGAGTGCGACATCGAAGGGTAAGTAAAACACTCTATCAGCAGTCGCGCATCATACTTTTTCATTAATTATCCATCATTCTCATCAAACGAATATTTTTGTTGTTTCGCTGCCATTATTAGCTATGATCAATCAGTTCCTGGTGTCCCAGAGCTCGCTTGAGGACGTCTTTTTAGCACTTGGAGAATAATTGCACACCACCACCGGAGGATGTACAGAGTTGAAAGACTACCAACATGTAAAGCTGAGACATATCGTTATCCATGCAAGATAAAATAATCGCCATGGTTTTAGTCGCTTCCACTTTTATGTGATCGAGGCATGCTCGACAATCTTCTCTCCTAGCGATTCCCACGTCGGAATTTGTATTTCCAGTCTCTTCCTGACGACCGCAATCTTTTCTCATTCGATGCACTGTTCTTCTATGATCATGAAATAATACAATGGCATCAGTGTGAGCATCATGAACAACCCAGATGACGACGGCGCTATTATCATCACCAACGGCCGTGGCGACGATGCCCCAGGCGGGGCTGATGCTGATACTGATATCGCAGCACGTAGGCTCGAAACGGCCACGCTACCACCGCCGCCACCGCCTACACGACGTCGTTCATTGCGTCAAACGGTTGAGCCTGATCGATTTGTTGCGCGACCATCCCTACAGGGACTGACGAACGAAGATGGCGATGCCATGTTTTTGGCAAGAGGCGTTCTGGTTGGTGGCATGGCGACAGGGGGGAATCACTTCCCAGAGGGCGCAGACGCCGATGAAGGGAATGACGAGCCCAAACATCCTTTCAGGGTGAAACATGAAGACCATACGAAGAATGAGAGAGCTGTCGAACTTGAGGCCGATAATAAGCCAATTTGCCGGACTTCTTTCTCCCTCTCAATCGAGGGTTCCAACTGCGACGATCTAGTACTATTAGATAGAAAGCGTCCGCAGGATCCTCAAGTTGATGTTCCCGCGTCGGAGAATACGATGCCAACCGAGTCTTACGTCAATCATCATGGCACCGAATTCATTGGTAGTCAAGAAACCCATTCGGCACAAGACTCAAACGTATCTCCAGCACTGGAGAAATCAGATGCGTTGTCTGAATCGATACAATCAGAACAGAACAGTGATAATTTGACCAATGATGAGAACTTATGTGACGACATCGTAGAGTTCAAACTCTCAACTCCAGTAATCGACCACACCTCTGAACAATCAGTAAATCACAGTTTCGATGTTGACTCAAAATGTCGATACCTAAAACGGAATCGAAGCACCAAATCCCGTAACGATGAGTGCGACTCGGGCGAGGACGAAGGCAATGATGGTGGGGACGACGATGCTAAATTAGCAACGGTGGCTACGGAGGGTGACATTGCATCCACTACTGAGTATGAAGGCAAGCTTGACTTTCAGATCTCCCCCTTTCCTCCCTCCCCCAGGATGTGTATGGCCGTGTCATGCACTAAATACGCACAGGGTAAAAAGGGATTGTGCTGTTATCATTACACCCGATATCTCGTGTGCACTGGAAAGTGCGCATCATGGACGTGTGATGACTGTGGGGGCAAGAACAAAGCTACTAGTAGAAGATGCTACAAATGTCGGGTGAAGTTTGGGAATAGTGTCATGTTGAAGGGAAGAAAAAAACCACATTCCTCCTCCCTAGGAGGCATCGTGAATGAGGAGAAGGAGAAAAAGGAAGTTGAATTAATCCGAGCGACTCCGGTAGTAGCATTTGAGGGTTCGAATCCAAGAAGTAATCGTCGTGATCCTTCACGTGGTGGCAAGCTGGATTCTCGATATCCTAAAAGGACAGCTCAAAATTCAGCAGAGGATGTACTGACGTCGGGGATGAAAATCGACGTTTCCTCAACTCCATCCCACCGTGGCAAGAAGACGGTGCCAAA
>JALLAX010001160.1:0-14644 GCA_036939555.1 Discostella stelligeroides
CTCTACAATTCACTCACGCGGACCAAAACTCCATTCACACCCCTCCAATCTCCCCACGTCACCATGTACACTTGTGGTCCCACCGTCTACGATTCGGCACATGTGGGTAATTTCCGTGCATTCCTTACCTACGATGTTCTGAAGCGAGTGCTCACCTACCTGGGATATCAAGTCGATCATGTCTGTAATTTAACCGATGTCGATGATAAGATTATCCGAAGATGTACACAAGAGGGGATAACCTTGCGGGAGTTGACATGCCGGTATGAAAATCAATTCTTTGATGATTTGGATGCATTGAATATTGTTAGGGCACGGGCCTATCCTCGTGCAACGGAGCATATTGATGAAATGGCACGACTCATCGTTGACCTAGAGAGACGAAAGTTGGCGTATCAGAGTGATGAGGGAAGTTGGTACTTCTCGGTATCGAAGAAGGATGGGTATGGAACTCGATTAGTCAATCTCGAGCCAGAGCAATTGAAAAAGGGCGCGAGTGTCACGACGGGAGGTGGAGGTGTCGTTGTGCGTGGGATTGATGCCGATGATACTGACAGTGCGGCTGCTGCTACACCTACCGAATTAGATGCCGATGAGTACGATGCCGAGAAAGATGGCGTGCGTGATTTTTGTTTGTGGAAGGCTTACAAGCCCCTGTTTGATCGGGAGGATGCAATATGGGATCCAATAGTCGAGTTGGATGATGGATCTGTAAAAAATATTGGCAGAGGACGACCGGGGTGGCATTTAGAATGCAGTGCCATGGCGAGGAAATATTTGGGTATCACCATTGATTTGCATGCCGGAGGTGTGGATTTGAAGTTTCCACATCATGAGAATGAGATTGCACAGAGCGAGGGAGCAAACGATGCTCCGTTTTGTTCGTGCTGGATACACAACGGCTTTGTCAATATTGGGGATGAAAAAATGTCAAAGTCCAAGGGAAATTTCTTCACATTACGAACCGCATGTCCGACACCTGATGATGTTCGAGCGTATCGATACTTGGTGGTTAGCTCACAATATTGCAATCCATTGAGTTTTACCGATGCAGCATTGGGCGCTGCAAAGGGAGCACTAAAACGGTTGGATAAAGTGAAAGTCATGATCTCCGATGCATTGTCAGTGGGAGGAGTAGATGGCAGTGCACACGTTGCAAGTGGGGATGCAACTAGTGATCTCGTGGTGGCCGTTGAGAATGCACTGGCGAATTTCGATGTAGCAATCGCCGATGATCTGAGCATGCCTCGAGCATCGGCGAGTCTGTTTTCGATTGTCAAGTTAGTAGAGAACGAATTCAAGCGAGTTTCTAAAGCTACCGAAGGCGATATCGTGCCGCCGCTAGATTTGGAAGGTCTCGCTGCCGCCCAAAGGACGTTAGATGAGATGGATCGAGTCTTTGGGATATTCTACAATGTCCCTAAGGAGAGGCAAGAAACGGGTGGTAGTGAGAGTGTCACCGGCAGTGAAGTAGATAAGTCAATCATTCCTGATGATATCATGGATCTAGTTTATCAACGATCAGCAGCCAAGGACGCTAAGGACTGGGAACTTGCGGACACTCTCCGTTCCAAGATAAGCTCGCTTGGATATTCAGTAAAGGACGTGAAGGATGGAGCACCAATGGTCGTTCGTGATCCAGAATTTAGCAAGACGTTTTAAACTGTTCGGTCGTTTTCCCAATAGTAATCTCCTTGAGAAAGTCTCTTTCCGTTATGTTCAAAAGGACTGCCGCTTCGACGTGAGCTCTCTGTTCCTTCATGATGTCAATCAGCATCATTTGTTTCTTTATCACAACTAGCAGTTCAGAACGCTGTTTCAGAAGATTTTGAATCAAAATTCGTCTCTCATTGTCACCATCTCCTTGTTTCAAAGAATCCAATTCCGCCTTGAACTTCGAACATAGATCCTTCATCCCACTATTTTTCTGCATTCTCTCAACCCTCTTCTTCATTATCTCGTCGGCTAGTAGTTTCTGAGTCGAAGCCAACTCTTCCTTCAGTGCCCGGAGAGCATCGTCATCGGGAATAGCAGTCTTGAATTGCTGCTCCTCTGCAGCTTTGTTCTTGGCCAGGCTCTTTTGTTGTCGCAATGTGTCCTGGATTTGTCTTTCGAGCTGTGCGTGCAACTGCTGAACAATTTGTCCCATTTCCGCCTTCTCTTCAAGAGCGCGTGATAGTTGTCGGTGCAATGCCTTGACTTTTGCTTTCTCGATCTCGAGCGGCGTTGCATCAAATGAATTGATCGCGACATCAGTAATGATTGAGTCTACACCACCCTCCGACATGTGTTGGTTGAAACGATTTTGTTTTAATTTAAATTCCAAATTGGTCGCCGTGCAGAGTGACTCGATAACAAGGCAGCAGTTTACACTCAATCCGCGTGACCATGTAATACTTATGTAAAATAATAATTCCAGCACACCAAATAATATGCAAATGACACCATGGCCAATGTTGTAGGCTCAGAACGGCGACCCCAAGGCTAAAGACTTGAACAACGCCTTTGGATCATCTATCATGGGATACCCGTAAAACTTATGCCCGTCATCTTGATACTTATCATAGGCCTCCCTACGGAGCTTATCTGACTCTGTCATGGCAAGGGACACACTCTTCAGTACCCAATTAATTCGCTCTGTGGCCAGGGTCACATCTCCCACCAATGTGTTTGCCATTGACTCTGGATCAGTACCATGCAACTCGCCGTTATCCTCTCCTTGGACAATGATATCCAAATCAATCTTATCAGGTGGTTGATGATATTCCTCCAACTGCTTCACCTCGACTAACGCCTCATTCCAAAGACGTTCTTCCTTCTCAAGCTTTTGGATTTCTACCATGAGCTTGGCCACCTCCTGCCAATTCTCCTTATTGCGAGGATGATTCCGCTGTTTTTCCACCTTTTGACGTTCGTACCGTTCTTGTCGAGAACGTTCCCGTGCCTCCTTCCGTTCCTTCTTGGCAGCAATTTCATCCAGTCGCTGTTGTTTCTCGTGCTTTTTGATTTTCTCCAATCGCAACTGGTGTTGTTTATTCTCGCGTTCACGCCATGCCGCGCCGGCAACCTTCATTGCCTCGCTAGTACACTTTGTCACAACAGTGCGACATGTCTCAATCGCCTTGACTACTTCCGTTCCTTCTGATGCAGGTAATCCGTCGCGTACATTACGCTGTGCCTTCGCTTGCATCCGCTTCAATACATCATTCATTTCATATGCAATCGAAGGCAAAATCACCTCTTGAAATGAAAGGAGATTTGTCTTTGCACTGTTTAGCTGAAATTGATGAGAAAGACTACCCATCGCAATAGCCTGGTCATGGAAGAGGCAGAGAGTGGCAGTGCTTGGAAAAGAAAAAGCCTCCGATGGGAAGACGAATGAATTCTCGTACGTGATTGGTGCTACCTCTTCGTCTCTACTCGGCACGGTAACAGCTTTCTCCGAAAATTCACTTGTCGCGATGGTTGGCTGCTCGAATCGAGAATTAATCCTCACATGATCCTCTTCCTCGACCATATCCTCGGGAATCAGGTATGTCGCAGATGGTATCGACGCCCGTAGTCGTTTGATAACTCGACGTTGACTGTTGGGCGTTGGTTCGGGTGAACGAACTTTCGATATCTCCTTCTCTGGAGAGAGCATCGTATTTTCAACTTCAGCGAGAGGCGTTGGTGGTGTCTCTACCATCACCTCATCCATGCGATAATCTTCACGACTTGCTGAAAGGCTTGGAAAAACTAGCTTCGACTTTGATTGTTTCGAAGCCGCCGGAACCGACATTGTTTCACTTCCTGAACCAACGGACATGTTGCTGCTGCTGCTGCTACTACTGCCATTTATCGCGTTGATGGTGGTAGTGGTACTCAACGCAGGCATGCTCATACGAGCACCTTCAGCCTCTTTCAAGGAGTACGTGCCGTTGGGCGACAACGCCTTCTTCTTTTGAAATTCCAACGATAGCGATCTGGATCGATTGGGTGAAATTTTTCCCAGTGGAGAGCGAGCGGGTGATCGGACGGGGGATTTTGCCATATTCTTGGGTGATAGTGGAGAGCGAGTGGGTGATCGCACTGGTGACTTCGACATGCTCGTAGCAGTCCTACGTTTGGGTGACAATGACCGCATTGCGGTTGGAGGCGACTTGGATGCACTTTTCTGAAATTGGTAGTCATTCGACTGTTGTCTGCCATGGTCTAATCCATTTACAATATTCTTGGGTGACAGCGGAGAGCTGGGTGATCTCACTGTTGACTTCGACATGCTCGTAGCAGTACTTCGCTTGGGTGACAATGACCGCATTGCGGTTGGAGGCGACTTGGATGCACTTTTCTGAAATTGGTAGTCATTCGACTGTTGTCTGCCATGGTCTAATCCATTTACAATATTCTTGGGTGACAGCGGAGAGCTGGGTGATCTCACTGTTGACTTCGACATGCTCGTAGCAGTACTTCGCTTGGGTGACAATGACCGCATTGCGGTTGGAGGCGACTTGGATGCACTTTTCTGAAATTGGTAGTCATTCGACTGTTGTCTTCCACGGTCCGATCGAATTGGAGACAAATTCGTATTCGCAAACGAATCCTCCAACGATGCACGAATTGGGTTCAAGCTATCATCGAATGTCCCCTCATCATCCATGAACCCACTCGAAGACGACGACGAAATGTGTGACATGTTTAGAGAGCTCGGACGAGCAGCGCGTCCAGAGCTTCGTTGTGAAACATGACTGGTTACTTGATTTGAACGACGCTGTGATACATTGATGTGACTTGCCATGAGAATGTTGGGAGTGTCTAACCCGAGAGAATCGCGTCCACTACCTAAAGAAGTACGACTGACATTGCTCTTGCGACCAGTGTTGAGAATATGCTCCATATGAACGCTGCTTGGAATGGGTTCACGTCCAGTGTGATTACCGCCATAATCTTCATAATCTTGATCGTTTAAAAGACCATTCTTCGCTCCCCCGCCACCGCCAATAGTGCTCCAATTGCTGAGTGAATTCCTACCAAGCATGAATCCCACACTCTGACGTCCGAATTCTCTCGATGGTTCGCTCTCCTCTGTATCGTCGCTCATCATAGACTCTCGATGTTGCTGTTGATATGAAGCACTGACCAACTCTTCGTAGGTGCGTCCCATAGTCGTCAATTCCTCCTCATGTTCGACTGCTCGAGGGGTGGCATTGAAGGTGGGACCTCGCGGCTTGTCGTCACTCGCGGATGGCGCATTGGACGGGGGGAGGAGCGATGGTCGCTCTATATTCTTGGTTCGAGTGATCATCGTTTTGTTGTGAAAGTATGGTACTATTGAAGATTATATTGGTTCTGCCGTTGTTTGCTACTGACAATTCATGGCCATGGTGTTGGACAGCTCGTCGCCATCGCCAGTTCCCTTTGGCCAAAACAATGACCGTTGTTGATCCTCGCATGATTGATGAGCGATGGTGGGCGACACTCGTGACTGCGTCAACCACGAGTGGTTCTCCCTTCGTTTGAAAACAAAAAACTGGAAAAAAAGAGATCCGCACAATTCCCGCCAAAATTGACCCGCCAAAATTTGCCAACGCAGAAGGAGAAACATAAAAAAGAAAAAGTGACACACCGACCAGCCATGATGTAGATAAGAAGTATGCGAGCAAGCACACCAATACCAATATTAATATTCTTTGACCATGAACCACAATCACGATGAATTCTTTTGCACCTCCATCGGAATTGATCGACTTCCATGAAGATATCTTGTTGTCTATCCTGAGTTTTGTCGCCGATGTGCCATTCGAGCTGGTAGATTCGGGTGAGTCTGTTTAGAGATGTTGTTTGTAGTAGTGATGTTTTCTCTCGCAGTAATAATATGAAACCTTATCACCAAGCAGTTCCTAAATCCCGTTATCGCACACGCAATAAAACAGGAGGGGGGACATTTGATCCTACCAATATTCATGCCACGCTCATTGACACTCTACCGTTCGTCTGTAAACTTTTCCATAAACTCGTTTCCAATCATGATGTATACTGGAAACATGCCTTACTTCGATTGATGCAGAAAGATCCAAGTTTGTGGGAACAAGGTCTCAAGCATGTATTGTTCGACTTCAAGTGTGATCATATTCGTATGGAGATTGAGAGCCGAGAGAGGGAAGACCGGAGTTCATCCTCCGTGAGACGGCGTGCGAAGCGCACCAAGAGTGGTCAGCTCCCAGATCAGGAATCTAATGTTACTGCAAATTCATTTTCTTATACGCCAGGACATGATGCATTCCTTTTACCTTCTTACAGAACCAATGAAGAACTTGTCGATCAAGTAAAATCTATTCTCGAATCAGATCGTCGAACAGACCCAGAAATGATCGAAAGGGGACAACTGTACAAATCTGTCTTCAAGCAGGTGTTAGATCGTCATGTGCGCTACCATGGAAGTGTATTTTACATGGATTCGGAGATGCAATTAGGAGAAGCATATGGGTTGCATTTGTTTGAACCACGATATCGAATATTGATTTCGGAGGTTATGTCAAGATTCCCACTGAATGCACGTAGGGGAGGGCGGATCCTTCCCATGATACCAGGGGTATTCCCCCCTCCTGCTCGTGGTAGGGTAATGGATGATGATCTAAAGGCTATCACACTTAGCCTACTGGAGGGCAATGAATCAACCATTGAGAATTTCAGGATGCCAACTTTCATTCATGCCCATCAATCACCATTGCGTCGGAACACTCCCGCAACCATCGTCCAAGTTCAACATTGCGACATCTCAGCGGATGGAAGCGCGGATGTCGTACTGAAACCATTGGCCTACATTTGGCTTGAGAAAGTCGTGGAACGTCCATTCTCTGGTGGATTGTATGAGGCGTTCGGGATACGTATGGGTGCGGAGGCTTCTGCAGCGTATGAACGCTGGAGTGGAATGCGAGCGTATGGCAGAGGGGATGGAAGGGGTCGCGAGCATATGCTGCCGATTCCTTGAGTTCAGTGATGCGATTGTACAGAAAACATGGACTTAAACTAACATGTAGTATTACCCAATCTCAAGTCAAGTTGACTATCTTATTACACGACCTTGTTCATCAAACTTCATCGATTTCAAGGGAGCGAACGTCCTCCTATGGATGGGACTTGCGCCATATTTCATCACGGCACTCCTGTGAGCCTCGGTGGGATAGCCCTTGTGTTGTCTCAGATTGTACATTGGATACATCTTATCGTACTCATGCATGAGTCGATCCCGCGTTACCTTGGCAAGGATGGATGCGGCGCCAATGGCATATTCTCGACCGTCTCCCTTCACTAACGATTCACATTCGCACGGCATATCTGTGGGGACTTTATTTCCATCGATGAGCGCATAGTAGCAGTCGCTATTAGATATATGATCATCATTTCTGCCAGTGACGACATACGACAAATCCATTCTTTCCGCAGAAACGACATTCGATTCGCTTTTATCGTCCTGTCGGCTGTTACCGCAATCCATATTCATCAATCGAGAAACTGCATTCCTCATACCCTCCAAGGTGGCCTGCAATATATTAATCTCATCAATACGTTGTGCACTTATGACTGCCACGGCATATCGAATCCCTGGACTAGCAATTAACTCCTCGTAGATTCGTTCCCGTTCCTCTTCTTTTGTAATTTTTTTCGAGTCAATTATTCCATGGACATTAGTGGGGACGATTGCCGCCGCAGCCACCACAGGACCAGCAAGTGGACCACGCCCTGCCTCGTCTACTCCGATAATAACAAGATTGCTTGCTTTGCTATTGGTTGAGATTTTGTGGGAGGATAGAAGTTGGAGCTCGCGTGTCCTCGGGAGGAAATCACATAGTGATGTCAGTGATACTGTGCTAGACGCGGACTGTGTTGTTTCTTCTCCTGTTTGATATTCCGTTTTTGTCCTTTTGGATTTTGGTAGTACGATGATCTCGCTGACTGCATTTTCTTTCGCAACCTGAAGTGAGAGTGACAGCCTTTCAACGAGTGTCGATTTTGTTCCCGATATAGCCAATCCTCTCTCCCGAAGTAATTGTCGCAATTCAGGAACCTTCATCGAATAATAACTTCGTTCATTATTTTTCAACTGAGAATCATTTTGATTTTGGTTGGTGGCCGCAGCGGTGGCGTGGTATCGCGCCGGATGAAGCCTTGCACTTCTTCGTGGCATTGCTATGTTGTATGATGGAGACATGATGATACTGAATGATGGAGGGCGCATACAGCTAATACTTGAAGCTACAGGTCGAAACACCGAGGAAAGAAGGACATGAAATAACAAGATGAAGGTGAATGGCTTGGAGAGAAATAATGAAGACGCCGTCAGCATACTACTCTAGGTAGAGTCTAGAGTTGGTAGTACTGCAAAATGGTTTCAATGTGTTCATGTTCCAATTCTAAGTTTCATGTCATTCATTCATGCCATCCATCATCTCCACCAGCGACTGTCGCTGATAATAAGTAGTCGCTGCCGTCGCTAGGTACACGCAGTATGTACTACTGCATGTTTGGTATGTACTGACAACCTGCTCTTTGCGTTAAGGCACACTGCAGAGAGGCTCGGGGGCAGCGAGCGCCGAAAAGATTTGGCGCGGTAAGATACTGGCCGATGGCGGGAAGGAAGGAGTCTCCCAGAGTTGGGGGAGTGAAACCCGAGAGCGTCAGTGTTTTTCCCCATCGGCATCCATCAATTACATCGATAGGCTGCCCCCGCCCATCACGACGATCGACATCAAATAGATAGTTAAAAACAAACGCAACTACGAAAATGCTTTTCCCTAACTGGTCTGACTACTTTATGTCCCGCGTCGACAACGACACTGGAAATCAAAACACTACGATCTACTCCACCGCTTGGAACCAAGATGCCACCCATTCTTCCAAATTGGCGCTCCTCACCAACGACCCCGACACTGTCATCTTCGCCGCCGACACCGAAGGCACCATGATAGCTTTTCACAGCATCACGAACCTCGGGGGCTCACTGCTTCGCCCAACTGACAAAATTGTTGGTTTGACCGGCTCAGGCCGAGTGGGGGTTGTCGTCATTGTTGACGAGAAATCGCTAACCGGGGACTGTATTTTTACTGCCCCCCCCCCAGATGTCATCATTGCCGCCCAAACCATCACCGAACTCCAAGCAATCCCCGACCCCTCCACCGCACTCTCCGGGGGGACCGAATTCGCCGGCTGCAACTCCTTTCTCCCAGCACCATGGCTTGTGGATTGCATCATGGCATCTCACTCCAACAACCCTTTCGATCTCATTCTCGCTGCCAAGATCTCTGCGCTGGCTTTTGACGACGCCCACGGAGATGACCCACTCTACCTCACTTCAGCCAGGGACCATTTCAAGGACTTCGCCCAATGGGCCTGGGGAGTGAAAACCGGGAAAGTGACGAAAGCCTCGTACAGGCTCGACCTCACTGACCCCACCTTGGATACTTACCACCGCGATCGTCACGCAAGATGCATCACCACCACCCCAGCCACGCCTACTGCAGGATCCTTCCCACTCCCACCTGGACCCCCTCCCATTTTCTCCCCCGGCGCAACTCCCACGACAAACGACGCAGTTCTTCACCAACTTGCTGCCAGCATCTCCCGACAATCCGATGAAGCAGCAACACAAAATGAACTCCTAAGTCGCCAGCTGGAATACAACATGGAAAAGGAAGAGAAGAAAAAGGACCGTTTCAAGAAACTACACTCATCAACCAAGCAACTCATCCTGTTCGCCTCGGCGGAAGAAGCAGAGATTGTCCCCACCGAAGCATCCGAAGCATGCAAGCGTTTCATAAACGCGGAATCGATGGGCCTTGCCGAACAAGAGTTGAACCTACAGTTCAAAAACCTTGGACTCCAAGATGCAGCTTTTTCGCCAGGCCTCACCCAAGCCCTCTACGCAGGAAAGTTCCTATGGTCCGACAAGAGTACACCAAGCAACTTCTCCCCCTTTTCAATTTTCGAAGTCGAACCTCTGTTGGCAGCGGACCAACAGAACCGACACCTCATCCTTCACTTGGTCGAAACACAGGGCAAAGGGAAGACCCTGGATGAGATAAAAGCCTCGAACAAGCAAGAAGTCAAAGCACCCACCACTTACCTAGAGATGGCTCAGCAGCTACAGTTTTTTGCCGGCGCATGCACCATCTTCTTCGGGGAAAACAGCATCCCCTGTTCCGCAATCACTGCACTGGTAGCATTGGTGGAACGGAACCGCCACATCCTAAAAGCCCGCGAATCCAACAAGACCTTCATGAGCCAATTCCTTTTTGCCGTCGACACCCGTTTTCAACTTTGGTTAGATGAATGCATGTCACTGCCCTGCCGCACCCAAGTCGACGACTCAATGCTCAACTTCACCCCCATCATCGAATCAGTGCGTTTCGGAACTTTCAATGTAACCCTACCTATCACGTTTGTCCCGACAAAGGACAAAACCGACACCCCAGCCAGCTCGGGAAGCAAGCGAAAGGCCCCGTCGAACAACAAAGATGACGATGAGAACACCCAAAAGAAGAAAGCCCGAGCAAAGGACAGGAATAGCCAGCGTGTACAGAACGACTCCCAACCCGACTCCTGCAAACCTCAGACGGGGGAAACGTGGGCCACCCATTTTGCGAATAAAGGTTTCAACGACAGGGTAGATTGGGATGGCACCTGCAAAATGTGCCCCAGGTGGCTCATCCGCGGATTTTGTTTTGCGGATTGCATCAACGCCACCAGCCACGTGAAAAGCGAAGACATCCCTGCCGACAAACTCACCGAATTCCAACAGTTCATGAGGAAATGCAGAGGTACCTGATGGGTCGGGCCGGGGCCTAGCGGCGCTCGGCCACCCAAGAAGCCACCTCACCATAGCTTGGCGGAAACACCAACCCCACTCTTACGCCCGCCACCCAAACCAAATTTTCCTTCAACCCATCCCTTGCAACCACCAATGAGAACCGCGAGAATCGACCCATGCGTCCCCTTTTCCCCACACACCAACACAACCCCCTCTCACGCCCCACTTGACCCAGCCGAGCGCCAACCAGAGAACGAACATGACGAACCCATATTAGGTAAGTGCGACACTGCTAAACTGAAAAGGAAACGCATCACCTGGGCCACTCCACTTCACGAAGGCATAAACCCATCCGATGGACCGATGATAAGAACCAAGTGCGGCAAGAGGAACCCCGGCAACCACCACACAAGTGTTGCCACCCGACCCATCGACAGCAAACGGCTCAAAACCGAAACACCTGTCAGCCCGGACCACCATGTAACCCAGCCCCATGTCATCACAACCAATGCGACCAAACCCGCATGGCCCGACGACCTGATCGGAAAAGTCACGGCAACCGCCAACCTTCCGTCACCCTTACTGGCCCAACCACCCTTCTCTTTCGAGCTCACCCTGGAGGCAGCTCACAAGAATTTCTGCATCCTACGTCGATACGGAGGATCGTTGGAGGCTATAATACAAAACAACCGAAACTCACCAATCGCCTATGGCTCCGAGTTCCGCCCACCACACGAACTGGAACCAATCCTTCGACTACACCCCAACTGGCCGGCCTTCCACCGCCTCCTAACCCAGGGATCAGACTGGCCACTATCCGAGATCAGGGACGATGAACGAATTGCCGATATGACCGAAGCACTTTCCTTCGGAAACCACAAAGGCGCCACCAAGAACTACCCTATCCTCCGCAAGCTGATCGAAGACGACGTCACCCACGGCTACAGCCTCCCACTCCCACTCAAGAAGATCCACCTCTTACCCGGAGTTCTACTGGCACCAATGAACATTGTGGAACAAGACACTATCGACGCACAGGGAAACACCACCCCCAAATTCCGGCTAACCCACGATCAGAGTTTTAAGTTCAAAGGGTCCAACTCCTCCCTCAACTCCAGGCTGCACAAAGACAAGTTACACCCATGCTACTTTGGGTGGGTAATCCGACGACTCATCAACTGGACGGTGGCGGCACGACGAAAATTTCCAAACAGGAGGATCTTCGCAACCAAAGTTGACTTCAAATCGGCTTACCGGAGACTCCATCTAAACTCCCGGATCTCTGTTCAATCCTGCACCCAGCTCCCAGAGGACGAGATTGCCCTCATGGCACTCCGGCTGACGTTCGGGGGCGCCGCCTGCCCTTTCGAGTGGAGCATCATCTCCGAAACCATTTGCGACTTAGCAACGGCGATAGCTCACGACGAGAAATGGAACCCAAACACCCTCTACGCGCCGGACCAAGAACTTGTTCCCCCTCCGACCTTCCTCCCAGACGATGTGCCTTTCGCCCCAGGGGAGGAACTAATTGTGGACGTGGAAGTGGATGAGCGGGGCATACACGAAATGTATTTAGACGACATCGTCGGAATCGGCATCGACTTACCAGAAACCGACAACAGAGAACGAGCAGCACGAGCCCCCCTCCTAGCTATCCACACCTGCGCTCGACCCCCTCTCCGGAAGGAACCCACCCCCCGAGAAACAATGGCAGCAAAGAACAAACTTACCGCAGAGGCGGGCCTATCAGAAGAGAAGATCATCCTTGGCTGGAAATGGGACTTCCGCCGCCTCATCATCTCCCTACCTCCAAACAAACACGAAGCATGGTCCAACGCAATACAACTGATGACTTCAACACGCGAAACGCTGACGTCCACCCTTGAATCCACCATCGGACGACTTGGTCACTTGGCGCTCGTCATCCCCTTTGTACACCACTTCATGAGCAGGCTCCGAGAGCTCCACACCTGCGCAGCACGGAAGAAACGCCGAAAAACTCACATAACCCCAACCTGCCTGGAAGACTTGAACCTAATGCTCTTCTTCCTCACGAAAGCAAGGGGCGGCGTCAACATGAACCAAATTGCATTCAGACGCCCTACACACGTCTACCGCTCCGATTCATGCCCAGCTGGACTTGGGGGCTACAGCCACGCCGGATTTGCGTGGCGCATCTACTTACCGGAGCACCTCCTCTTTCGAGCTTCGAACAACCTACTCGAACACATCGCCGCCATAATCACACCCTGGGTTGACATCATCGCGGGCCGTCTGAATAAAGGCAACTGTGCGCTGTCAATGACGGACAGCACCACGAGCGAAGGTTGGCTACGCAAAACGAATTTCAAGGAAGACGACGACCCCATTCAAGCGGGCGTCAGGATTCAAGTGGCCCGGGAACATGCGATGAGATACATGAACCATGAGATCCGGGACTACAGTCAGTGGTTCCCGGGAATCGAGAACAATGTCGCTGACGCACTCTCACGAGAAATGGATCTTTCTGACGACGAACTCACCACACTTTTACGTCTGTCCTTCCCCAAACAGGTACCGTCGAACTTCGAAATTGTACCTCTCCCCAACGAAATCGTCTCTTGGCTGACCTCGACGCTGCAGCAGATGCCCGTACAAGAGCAGTACAGGGAGGTACACACAAGGACCACGCTCGGTCTTGGGACAGATGGACCCAGTACTGCGAGTCAACCGGCCTCGAACACGACCCCTACCTCACATCCCTTTCTCGTCAACAGAAAATCCAATTTGTCGGAGCCTTCGCAGCAGCCATCCGAGACGCCCGATTTACGAGAAACCCTTCAGCTACCCTGGCTCTGTCATCAGTCAAGAGTGCCATCGGTCACGTGGTCGCGTCCTTTCGGAGCCAAGGACATCCAAACCCAACACGCGACACCGACGGACTTCTAGCCTGGCCCCTGTCGCGCCAGTACCGGGCCTACAAGAATGACGACCCGAAAGAGATCCAACAAAAGGCAATTCCTCTATGCGTACTCTCCGCCATCGCACTCAAGGACGAGACAGAGACACAACGCGCCACTACCCAACTCATAATCGGAGCCTTCTTTTTCGCCTGCCGGTCCTGCGAATACTTACGAGTACCAAACGCAAAAGAGAAGAAAACCAAGTGTCTCACCCTACAAAACATCACCTTCCACCTCAATGGGGCCATCTTACCTCACTCATCACCACTCCTACCCGCCGCCGACAACGTAGCCATCACTTTCGAAACCCAAAAGAACGGCAGAAAATTCGACACCGTGACACAATGGGCGACACGTCACGACACTCTCTGCCCAGTCACTCAATGGGCCTCACTGGTGAAGCGGATCCGCACCTACCCCGGAGCCAACGACAACACCAACGTCTCCGCCGTGTGGCACCATGGACGAATCCATCACATCACAAGCAAAGAAATAACGAACGCCCTCCGCGATGGGGTCACGTTTTTCGGCAGCGAGAAACTGCGCATTGCTCCCCAAGAAATTGGAACCCACTCAATTCGTTCGGGAGCAGCGATGGCAATGTACCTTGGCGGAGTGCCGGTTTTTGCTATCCAGATCATTGGTCGCTGGTCAAGCGACGCCTTCATGAAGTACATAAGAAAACAAGTGGAAGAATTTACGTTCGACGTGTCAGCACGAATGCTGACAATGCAAACATTCATGCATTGCCACAACCAAGCAACGCACCGCCGGGAGGAAAATGAAAGTGGAGGGACCGCCGCTCGGATGCTCGGTTGAACAAAAGTGGAGATTGCATCCGATTCCGGTCCGCGAGAGAGATTTGACAGTCGAGTCAAATCTCTCTCCCCGACTTGGCTTTTGGGCCCACCTTTTC
>JALLAX010001165.1:0-12206 GCA_036939555.1 Discostella stelligeroides
AACATTCAGAAAGATGTCTCGCCATCGCCGCACCTGCATCATCCTCGCACTTGCGGTCAACGTTTCCTTGGTTTCTTATTATCGTGTGAACGAATTCTTTTCATTGCTTAGCAGCAACAATACTAGGATTGTTTTGTCAAGTAGTACACCATTTCTTGCGTCATCATTTTCATCGTTAAACTCGACATCGTCGGTGGATTCCCTTATCGATCAGCTTAGAGACAAGCTCTTAGAGGAGACGAACAATTACCATGATAAAAGAGTTTCGCCGATTAGCAACGTTACATACAGCAATAATAGCAATGGAGCCAATTCATCATCATCATCCGCATTATCGTCTACTCAAAAGACTGTTTTGTGCTGCATCGCACTCCATGAAGAAGCGTATATTGACGAGTTCGTCGACTATCATCTTGGTATCGGATTCAGAAAAATTATAGTCTATGACAATTCAGAACACAACGAATTGAAACAATGGGGTGATAAACGAAATCGACGCAGAAGATTACGAACAAGTGGAAGAACCGGCAGTTTTTCGAGCATCAATTTTACCAATCAAAATGATTATGACAACGAAGTTCATGTAATTCACTTTCCAGGCCGAGGTGTACAGAGTGCTTCCTACTTGGATTGCGCCCAACNACAACGAAGTTCATGTAATTCACTTTCCAGGCCGAGGTGTACAGAGTGCTTCCTACTTGGATTGCGCCCAACGAACATATCGTGGTGAATTTGGAGATGGAATAGAGAATGCTGCATTTTGGGATGTTGATGAATTCTTAATATTGAAACGGCACACTTCCGTCGATGAATTATTGGAGGAATATATGATCAACAAAGGTGCATCTTCCCTTTCCATCAATTGGTACATATTCCGGCAGGGTGACCGGCATGTATACGAACCACTTCCCGTCACCAAACGCTTCCTTTATCGAGAACGAGAAGTTCAGTATCAAGTCAAGAGTATGGTGCGTCTCCAAGATATGGATATGACGATTGAAAATCATCCCCATTTTCCATACCTAAAAAATGGCACTATACGGATCGACACAAATGGAACCCGACCCTATAAGATGTTTAACCATGATGGGCCCAGCAATATTGCCATTTTGCATCATTACCAAACAAAGTCGTATGCCGAATATATCAAAAAGAGAGAACGTGGACGTGCGGAAGCTATTGAATGGAATCCGGTTGATCGACATCCGGGATATGAGAAGCGAGTTAAGGAAGCGGTGGATGAATACATAGAGGCATTGCAAAGGTACAATCATTCTTCGCACAACGGTGATGATAGTGACGGTGATGATAACAATACATCAAGCAATGGAACTGTATATGACGATACGGCATGGACTATGATGAAAAGAGTATGTCCAAAGTATGCAGTATACGATCTTTTGGATGAAATTTGAGTAGAGGGTAACCACAAGCAAAGAGGGGGCGATTAAAGTATTTTTCGGGCTTACTTTGCAATATGTAATGGTGTCTGGACTTTCCCCACTAAACTTGCATATGCAATGAAAGCCATTTATAGAACTGTTTTGCAATAACAGGTAAAAATTATTTTGCATCCTTTCCATCACCACCATTCTCATCGCCCCCAGCACCATTCTTCATCAGTTCCAGAGCAACCATCGCGAAATCTAACTTTGATTTGATCAACGCTTCGGTATCCCCTCCACCAACTGGATCCGACCATTCAAAAAGGTTCTCCTTTGCACGCTCAATGAATCCCACTGCAATAAGCAAATCTCTGGCCCCAACCAGATTGCCCACCTTGTTTCGATAAGTATTGTTATTGGTGTAAATTTTACGATATCGAGGTACTGATGCATTTTGGGAGATGTTGCGACAATAGAGGTAGAGCATTTGTGCACCAACCTTGAGCTTTTGAGCATCGTTGCTGGTAGCTAGTGTTCGTAGTGCGTCGTCGAGAAGTTTTTGTTGATGTTGTTGTTTCTGTGGTTGCTCCTCATGCTGATTTGGCACAATACTATTGAGTTGGAGTGTTTCAGTTGTTGGTAGCAAGTCTACGTCGTCTTCATGATGCGCCTTCAATTCTTGTGCTTCTACAGCATCTGCACCCTCTTCCGACGGAACGGATTCTGTAGATGCTTCAAGCAAGCTTATAATGGTAGTTGCGTTCATGACTTCGTCGTCTCCCTCCTTCATGATTGCGTCCTTATCACAATTGATAGTGCCATCCTCGCTAGCAGAATTATTTCCCACCTCGATTTTAATCGGTTTCTCATCAACGAGCGTCAACATCTTCTGTACCTTTTCGATGACCATATCGATACGGTTTGTTGGCCCTTCTACTTTTAGTTCTTCTTCGTATTCTTCGTTCTTTGAGTTCTCTTCCGCAGTACCTGCTTTCACGATGCTTCCCTCGTTCCCATCCTCGCACGGTTCTAAATTCATGCTTTGCTTTATCTCTAACAAATCACCCGAAACTTCCTTGAGCAGCAATGCAACGGTTGATAAATTCTCCTGTTTTGAAACATCTACCATACTGGAGTTTTCCTCTTTCTTCTTCCGTAGAAAGTCCATGGCATCATCGGTCATACCCTTACCTACATTGGTGTTGTAGGCTTTCCGGGCAATACGTTCTTGGGAGTCACGATGACTGTGTATGGCCGATGTTAGGGCACGGATTTCAAGTACGAGTTCATTGTAGGATGGATGCTGCATCTGTGGTTGGTGATGTTGAAATGAGCTGTTTGTAGAATGAGAATGATAACGATTATGTGGAGTCTTGTTCGAATTCTTGTGGTTGAGTAGTGAATGGAGATCATGGGATGCTGCAAGTTCGTCCTCGTCATCACATTCTANTCGAATTCTTGTGGTTGAGTAGTGAATGGAGATCATGGGATGCTGCAAGTTCGTCCTCGTCATCACATTCTACATCGTTGTCTTCATCCTTCTCCTCCTCATCATCATCATCATCTTCTTCTTCTTGGTCCTCATCCTCGAAACCATCCTCTTCCTGTTCCTCCACTTCCTCTGGGCAAGATGGCAAGTCCCTCCAAGACACAGTCTTCAATTCTTCTTCTTCTTCTTTCTTTGAAACTGCAGCACTCTTTGCAGTGGTGGTCGGCGTTGTTGCCATCGTTGTGGATGTTGGGGACATGATGATGTTGGGGGGTGGGAATAGAACAAAGTCCCCGCCATTCAACCAACGCCATGCCGCGAGACCTAATATGCCAAGCGAGAACCCCCCAACCCAAGAGGAGGCTCCTCCTCCTCCTCCTCTTCCTGCTGCTGCTGCTGCTGCTGCTGCTAGCGCATTTACTTCTCCTCCATCACCTTCCCATTCACGATGATGCGGATGATTGTCATCAGGATAGTTGGAACTCATATGACGATACTGAGGATCATCATAATATCCTCTCGTCCTCTGCCAATGATTATTGTATTCGTTGTCATCCTGTAACTGTGGAAACGACGGCTGTGATTGTGATGGTGGATATCTTTGTCTCGCAGTATTGTAGTGGTCATACTCACGATGGGATGGTGGATTCCCTTGTCGGAGTTGTTGTTTTCGTTGAGTATAGTGGTCACCAGGATGTTGTTGTTTTCCTTGCCATGGATGACGCTGTTGATGATCATTATTTCTGTCATTATTTCCGAGAGTAATGCCATCACCACCACCATCTATTATACCGTCCCCGACATTGTCATCCACACCACCACCACCACCACCACTAACCCCCTCACTGAATTCCATTCTCCTAATTCTACTCATGGCAGCCTCAATTTCATCCATATTCAAATCAGTTTTCTCTTGTAGATATATTTGTTTACTGTTATTGGATACATCCCGAATAGTAGGATTGTGTAAGAAGGATATGGCCTTTTGAATCTTGTTTTCGTCAACGAGAGGTTGGTGCTGACGCAATGTTTGCTGTGAATGTACTGATTGCTGCTGCTGTTGCTGCTGATTTGTAGATGGTAAAGAGACTGCTTGATGAGTGGATGAGTTTGAAAGGGAAGGCGATGCGATGGGCTGCTCCGATGATGTTGTTGAATTACTGTGAATGATGTTTTTGTCAGATATGCCAGTATCAGTAGCATCACCGTTCGTGCCACCGCCAATTGTGTCGTTCGCTGGCATAGCTGACGGCACTACCATGGCGGCATCAACGGTGCGATCGTTATGATTGGTGGGAGCATCATTGCTGCTGCTGCTGCTGCTGCTGCTGATGTTGTTTTTGAACAACGACGATGACAACGGTGGTGGCGAAGACGGATGCATCATCTCGTTGTAGTTGTTGATGTTACCGTCGTCGCAGTTGCCAGAAAGAGAAGATTCAAGAGGGCTGCTCCTTGCTTCGTCCGCGTCGGAGGCAGTAGCAGTAGCCATATCAGCAGCAGCAATGTTTGTCGTCGTTGTTCAAGGAGAGTCCGTCCACCTACTCAGATGCCACAGCCATTGACTTCACTCGGGTTGCTGTGAAAGTAGAAAGAGGTGAGAGGAAAAGTAAATACTACATAATCGAAATCAATTTATTTTTTTGACACGTTTTGGGAGATTTTTGACACGATTTTGAGATTTTTGACATGGCGGGACGCGCGCAAACTGTTAGGCGATGTCAAAAATCTCCTGAAACATGTCAAAAAAATAAATTGATTTCGATTATGTAGTAAGTGAAAACCAAAAAGAAGTGGTGAAAAGTGAAAAGTGAGACAAGATTTTTAAGATTTTGGATTTTTATTTGGGCATTTCTTTCATTCGTTCGGATCGATTTCTGGTCATTTCCCATGCCACTATTATTGCCAAGAATTAGATGTATGATATCCACTATTATTATTTGAAGAGATGATGATTCTAAACGAATGATACAAGGATGATAAAATATTTGTATTCGCGCTTTTAATTTACAACAATCGATCCTTCCCCCTCCCTCATCAATTCTTCCCAGACACCTTTTCATCCAACGCATCAATCATCGTCTCTTTACCCCTCTCTCTAGTCTTCTAACAACTCATCTCTTTTCTCCATCTTTTTCTTCTCTCCATCTCTTCTTCTTCTCTCCTCCTCCCCCCCATCTCTCTCTCTCTCTCTCTCTCTCTCTCTACTCAATAATCTTTGGCCAAACCGTCTTGGGATCATCATGATCATACTGATTCGTCGGCATTCCCAATTTCCTCCTCAATGGCACCACTACCAAAGGCATACAAACACCAATAGCCGCAATGGAAATCGAAAAGGCAATGATTGGTTGA
Organism: Discostella stelligeroides; assembly: GCA_036939555.1. NCBI lineage: Eukaryota > Bacillariophyta > Thalassiosirophyceae > Thalassiosirales > Thalassiosiraceae > Discostella > Discostella stelligeroides. Next base: position 5,230 of record JALLAX010001165.1, read on the forward strand.
CGATGGATTAAGGATCGGAACCATCCCCTGCCGTAGATGCCGTGGGTGATGCCGATGGCACCCCCGATGGTGGAGAGCATTCCAAATTCGTGACCGTCAATGTGTACCATACTAGTAATGTTTTTGTTTTGCTCTTGGTGTGTAAAAAATGGTCTAATTTCTCCCCAAATAATAATGTTGTCTTCGTTGAAGCGTTATCATGGATCGAATGCGCGAAAACAACCAGGTGAAAAGAATGATAAATGAGAGTTATGTCGAAGCGGAAGTGTATTCCAATAGTTTGAAAGGAATTATGGATAACAACGAGAGACCTCGCAAACACTGAGAGAAACGACGGCAATAGTATTTGTTCCAAATCCAATAATATGAACACACGGCGATCACACGCTCGGCAGAAACCGTCCCTGTTTCACCCCCCCCCCCATTCTCTCCCCTCACCTATCACTACACGAGAAAACCTTTTTGCAGCCACTCTAGGTAGTACTTGCTACATCATACATACTACTCACCTCTCGATTATTTTGGATGCCGAGGCAGTATCGTAGGGGCAAGGTCAACCAAGGCGTCAGTCGGCGGCGGCGGCGGTCGTTTGTCGTTTGCAGAGTTTGGTTTGGATCGATTTCAATCTTTCGGATCCATTTTCACGGAATCCGATCGATTTTCATGTTTTTGGGTCGATTTTGGACCTACATTTTCTATACTTTTCAGCACTGCTCTCCGATCCAATCTTATCCAGCCGAAGAAGGCGATGGCTGCATCGAAAACGCCGCCACGTGTGATAATAATATGGCATTCGCCGATTAGTATGGTGTTATTATCAATAGCCATAATGATGCTGTCATCTCTAGAGGGCATTACGACATCATCGATTCACTACACTGCTTATATTTTACATCGGGGGCCGCGGAAAGCAAAAAACAACTAATAGTATCGACCTGCTGACTTGAAAAGGGAAAGTGATTTGAGGATACAAACGTCATCACGAGGGGGAGAGAGGGAATGCGTTGGAGTATTTATTGAGTTTATTTTGTGCGTTTGGTGCACTTCTTCATGCTTATGCGCAACAATCATCCAGTGCACAGAGGTACATTAGTTTTGGTTGGGTTCTTCTCCGTCTCAGAGATAGTGTGCAATGCAAAGAAAGACAAATTTATGGAATGCGTTAATTTGGAATTGACATGGCCAGATGCTACTTGTCGTTTACTCGAATTTGGATTATGTTAATGACATCTCATTAATCCGTAACGCGTTTTTTTATTTTGGGCTGGTCGGTGTGACGACTGACAACTCACGTGAGTATGGGAATGATTTGATGTAACATAGGAAGATGAGATCTCATGATTGGTGAATCAAAATGATTAACAGTTGTTCAACTGCATGGAGCTAAGCTTGACGATTGAATCCACTGCGGTACGTACAACGACTGTGGAGTGGGGGTTAATGAGAGCTATGTCCATTTCAAGTCAATGAAAGCCAAATTTTATCTCGGACTTTCATCCTCTTTATTTTATCTGCCACACACTAAAACAAATACCCTCAAATATCAAACGGCAACAATGCATACAATTATACTAACAATCAAGACTCAAGACAAGTTACCTAAAAATTGGCTTCACATCGCCTCTGGTGTGCATTGTCGATCCTTCGTTTGCTTCAAAAGCATTTAGTGCTGGCTAAGATCAGGGCGTCATCAGATTTATGGTCTCCATCTGGGGATCACTTCCTGGTAACACTGTTGGTGAATCAGTAGCTGATGGATCAGTGAATAGAGTGAGCTGCTCTGCCGGCTCAAGTACTGGGGTGCTTGGAGACGAGGTATCGCTACAGACAAAGACAACGTAAATACTAATTTTCCAAGTTGAAAGTCAATGAAGTACAGGAGAAAGAATATTACTCACGCATCAAGCGATGAAGATACCTGTGCTGGATCAATGGAAACGCTGGTTTCACTCGTCTGAAAAACGTCACCCTTAATTTTGAGTTCTTGTTTCACCTGCGCATCTGTAAGAACATTTTGGAAAAAGGCCTTAGGGATTGGTTTCTCCCATCCAGGTAAGGTTCCGCCAATAGGTCGGTAGGCGGGTTGACCTAAAACTGTTAGCAGCCCTCGTATATACCCGTTTGAATTGAATTCATTCCAACCAAAAGCCCAACTGTTTGTGTCACGTGGAAAGGAAGTGTCGTGTTTCAGAGCAGTACTAGAAAAGTTATCAAACAAGATTCTGTTTGCTTTTTCGACATCGGTCTTAAGGATTGCTGGGTCCAAATATCTTCCAACCCACTTGGCCCCCAAAAGTCCCTCAGTTACATCTTTGCCATAATTGATCCCTCCGATTCGGTTCTCCAAGTCATACACTCCAATGGAAAAGTATTTCACACAATTCGTATCTCCCACATGACGCTCAGGAAATAGGTATTCAGTAACCTTGTCTCGACTCAGATCTCTCCAATCGATTCCAGGTACTGCGTGTTGTTTGGGATCAGAGCTTATCACCCAAAGTTTTGCATGATCAATGACATCGACAAGAGTTGAGACTTCAACATGATGGCGTCCAACCCAAAGTTCAGTTGTGCCACCCTCGCATGGATGTGTCTTGTATACTTCATTCTTTAGTTTCTGAGCCAATGCCTTTCTGTCATTCTTTGAAGTTGAAGCCGCTATATACCTTGTATCAAAAAATGTTTTCGGGACAGGCTTTACCAATCCCGTTTTAGAATAAGCTCCATAATTGAAATTGCTTGGGAACTTGTAATCAGGGAATAGAAAGTTTATGAGTCCTAGTACAAACCCATTAGGACTGAATTCGTTCCAACCATAACCTCTGGTATACCAGTCCTCCCAGGGACTCACTTCATACTCAAGAACAGTGTTCTTGAAGTTCTTGTTCATGATGACGATTGCGAGGTCTATTTTTGTCTTGAGGTCAAAAGGATCTGAGTCTCTGCTGATCACAACTGCGCCCAAAAATGGATTATCGACATCTTCACGGCGGTTCACTTCCCCAACTAGTCTTTTGGCTGGCGGTCCTGTACCTTCGCTTGCGCCGATTGAGTAGAACATTGCGCAATCCTTGTTTCCTCCCTTGTAATTAGGCATCCAATCTTTTTTGTTTGGTAATTGGTTCCACTTAATTGCAGGATTACTGTGCTTATCAGGATCTGAGCTGATTACCCAAATTTTAGCTTGCCGGTAATCAATGTTGTTGGATTTCAAAGGATGATAACCAAACCAAACTTCAGTTTTGCCACCAGTTGGGCAAGGCGTCGGCTTGGGTGTTGCCTTGAAGCGGAGCGAAAGTGATGAATCCGGCACCACCACACCCAACGCATCTTCCTCGATAGTCTCGGCAACAGTAACTAGGTCGTTGGGGACGTCAGCTCCACCCTCCTCCTGTGCATGGCGGTGCTTGTACTCGTTGAACTCACATATACTATCAATGGATGTGGCATTGTTGACGACGGACAATTAGGGGGCTCGCAATCCACAGCCATACACAGTGTGGGTTGTTGACTGGAGGAAGAGCCAAACCACGACGAGCTGAATGGTAACGAGCTTCATTTTTTTATTTTTTGTGTTTGCTATTTGAATATGTTGTCGATGTTGCGGAGGAACAAATTGCCGTGAGAGCTAGTGCTGGAGAGTAAGGAGGTACGGTCGAATGAATACAGCAAGCAGTTTGGGGAAAATAGGACGAGGAGAAATATTGTCATACAAGGCCACAGGAAGACTTACAGATCTATCTCCTCAGTTTTATTCTTATAATCGATATTGGAATTTGTTTGTTTTGGTACATGAAGAGGTCATTCATAATCAATGTCTTTGCACTTTTTATGGGACTTGTGTTAACAATGTTCATCATCATTGTAACGTAGCCACATAAAACGAGAACCCAGAAGGAGTTCGCGTTGTTTTTTGTGGGAAAAAATGTCTGTGAATGTTGCAGTCTACGTAATATTGTTGTGTACGATGCAGCCGATAATGTCATTCAGGTAGAAAACAGCTTAGCTGGATGATGGCGTTCTCATTTGAGTATTGTAGTCCCATTCCAGAGAGGACATTAATCAATGGTCCCTACAATCGTGAAATGTAATGTATTGATGGGGACATCTGCATGATGACACCCGACAAGAATCCCCCCACAAGAACTCATTAGGATATGGGACATGTCGGAGTCTGTGATAAAGGTAGAAATAAGGTCGTTCTTCACCTGTAATGGAATAGAGAGGGTGAACCAAACGGATTTGCTAGCGTCCCTCACCCCATTTCATTTTTCTATTCATTTGCCCCAGCCCTTGGCTATTCGCTCATGGCGATACGGACTTCCCCTCTTTAAGAACACATTGCAATTGTAATCATTCCCCTCCACGATTTGCAAATCTGCAAAATATTCCGCGTTGTGAAGAAGAAGGTCTCCGGGAGGCTGATTGTTGCGTAGCAATAATAATTTTAGTGGAAGAATGTGATTAAATCGTGTGTCCCTAGATGATGACGATGGAACGACACAATCATCCATCTTGTACAATCATGAAATCATCATCTGTAACGGTATTCTTACATGGGAGATAATAGTCGTGGCTAGATAGTGGCTAGTGGCATAGAGCATAGACCTTTCATTCTCATACCTCGCACTCTCTTCTCTCTAGAGAGAATAGGCGACAGCCGTCGGGCAGAGCCTTTCAACTTCAACCTTCCTATCTACAGTGTAGTTCCTCTGGGACTGGTGGTAGATAGAGTATAGTGTAAACGGCAGCGGCGCTGTCGTCAGTTGTCATGGTCAAAGGGCGACGGCCTCATCCTCTGCTTGTTGCTTGTTGCTGTTGCAGGTCGGTTGTTGCCCTTTCATTCTTATTCTTACGTTGTCGCTGTGGCAGAAACACTTTCTCTTGTCAGAATACTTAGGTCAGAATCGATCGATTTATGCACGGAACGGATCAATTTCAGTCGTTTTGGCGTATATTTTTTTTCTGAAGAGTTGATTTTTTATTTCCTTTTTTCTTGTCGTCGACCACATCATGGCAAGCACCTCCTCCTCCGCCGATGCCGCCGCGGCCACCAGCTGGTTCGACAAGAGCCCAAACGACATGTCCATGAAGGAACTGAAACTGGCCATCGGTAATGCGGGCTTGCGCGGGGAAAGTGAAGGATTCGTCGAGAAGTCTGAATTCATATCCCTCCTCACCTCGTATCTGAATGACGTTCACGGTCAAGACGAATGCCCCGTCTGTTTCATGCCCTTGAATTTTGGAATGAAATCCACCCTATTGTCATGCAAGCATCGATTATGCGAGGATTGTCTATACAGTATTGTAACGCGTGATGATATCTCGTGCTCCTGTCCGTTGTGCCGTGCATCGGTGTCGAAAACTTCGTTGGCCATTGGAATGAAGGGTGCCAGCCTGGCCGTCAAAATGTTTTTCGCTGGATACGACGGTGCAGATAGGAACGAATTGCGCGACGAAACAGAGTCACACTTACGGGAGTCGCTACGTCAAGATCCTCGACAAGTTGTACATCTAACAACATTGGCGGATCTCATCATTGAAAAGGGCGGAGATCCTGTGGAGGCGGGGATGCTGTGTCGTAGGGCGATCTACTTTGAACCTACCAATTACGTTGGATTCACCTCGCTTGGGAATGTGTACAAATCAATGGATGACTATGGTGCGGCAAGTCATTGTTACGAGAAGGCACTATCGCTGAGTGAAAATAATGCCAATATCATGACAGTCTTGGTGAGTGCATTTTATGGGGAACTGTGTGCTTCGTTTTTGCAGAATTAATTCTCGCACTAATTGTCTTTCACTCTCATTCTCTAGGGGAACCTGTACGCCGATAATGGAAACATCGTCGAGGCCTTGAAACTCCACCGACGTGCGGCTGAAATCAATCCTGACGATTTGATGGTCGTGTTCAGTTTAGGGTTAACATTGGAGGAAGCCAACATTGATGTTGACGAGGCAATTAGCTTGTCTGAGCGAGCACTATCATTAGATGAAATCGGATCCGATGAATCACCACCCGGTGCATTCTATGAGCCTATATCGGCAGCGATGGCAGTGGCCATGAATAAGAAGAGAAGTCAATTGTCTGCTCGCAGGTGAAGTCCACAATTATTCTGCCACTGTCGGTGAAAACTCATCAGCTTCTTCTTCAACCCTTCATTTCTACCGCCGTAATAGTAGTTTACGAAGTATTGCACATTTATATAATAATTTCTAACATTGTTATCGTTTTACTATCGATGCAGTGGTGTTTATGTATACGTCTATCCTACTTGATGATAACCTTTCTTATCTATCTGTGCAAATCGTTTTGGTCTGCTCCTATGAATGGTTCTAATTCCGAAATGGGAAGCCAGTCGAATCTTTATTGCAGTCATATTGGAATAACAGTAATCTGACGTTCGACCTATCATATTATGACACCATTATTCATAAGATGAGTCACCGCCGGCACAACGGATTACGCCTATGGTAAAAGCGCTTGCCGATCTTTAGCTCTAATCCTCAGAATGCAGCCAACAACGCCGACAGTCACGAGAACTTTGCGGAAATCATTCAAAGCTCGCATGCACTCCTTCTTATCACCAACTCCAATTCCCCAACAAGCTACATGTTAAGTTTCGTCACCACAGAATTGCAAATTATTAGGAAAGTAGTTACTAGGTCATATTGCATTCCTTGTCTGTAAAGAGTCTATATTATTTTATCACCCCATTTCTCTCTACGTTTGCACCAAATCATTCCCTTGCGGTGAGGTGGAATAAGAAAGGTCATCTGGAGTTGGTGTTTGGATGTTTGGTAGTCAGTTGGCATGACGCGTTGGCATGATGCGTGACGAGACTCTCGTGGTTTGACATTTGACTACTACAGATGAGGAAGTGAAATGGGGCGTGAGTATGAATTGTCGCGGACAACGGCTGGTGCTTGGCTTCTCGATGGCGATGATTTCGCTATATCATTTGCCCTCACGATTC
>JALLAX010001172.1:0-14145 GCA_036939555.1 Discostella stelligeroides
ACAACGCAATCGCCGCAAGCGACGTGGCATATTCATCCTTTTGATCTTTGGTGAGCTTATCCATTATTTTTGTTTGAGTTCAAATAATATCTATTTCACTATCCAAGCAAATTTTAAGCACGATGGCAGCCTGAATAATGTTGAAATAAATATTTTGTGTACTAAAAAACAGCCAAGTTGGCGGCTGCGGTGGCGGCTGCGGCGGCTGTTGATTGATCGAGGAGGTTGTTATCCAGTTACCGCGTTACTTGCGTTTCGACAGTGAGATACCAATTCCATAGTTGAATATGGGTTGTGTTGGGCGAATCGTCGGGCAACAATTCATGCCCCCTTTTTAAGGGCCTGGCACGTGGAGGGTTACGTGAGCACGAACTGGAAGCCGTCGTCGTCGGTCCTCGCCTCGCTCCCACCATGGCAGAGAGCACAACCCCAAAGCAACAATAGCAACAACGATATCTCAGCTCAATAGCGGAGTCATTGCAACAAACATAAAAAAGAACCCACCATCTTCAGAGATCTGTATCTAGTACAATTTCAAATTGTTAATTCATCATCATGTCGACTTCATCGGATGCATCGTCCAATCTCGTAGTGACCGATGCCACCCCCATCACGCTCGAAGACTACAACAACAGCAACAATAACAACGACTCCAGCTCTTTTCGTGTCTATTTAGGTGACGATAAGCGCAATCTCGACTGTCGATTCTACGAGGCCAAATATCCCGAAATTGAAAGTCTCGTCATGGTCAATGTCCGAACCATCGCCGACATGGGCGCCTACGTCTCACTCCTGGAATACAATAACATTGAAGGACTCATCTTGTTAAGTGAATTAAGTCGTCGTCGCATCCGCAGCATCAATAAACTCATACGCGTGGGACGGAACGAAGTGGCTATGGTATTGCGCGTCGACAAAGAAAAGGGATACATTGATCTGTCGAAGCGTCGAGTCAGTCCCGAGGATGTCGCGGCGTGCGAAGATCGCTTTAATAAAGCCAAGGCAGTGCATGGCGTGTTACGCCATTTGGCGGAACGACGTAAATATCGATTGGAGGAATTGTATGAACGGATTGCATGGCCATTGTACAAACGGTATGGGCATGCGTTTGATGCGTTCAAGATTGCTCTGGCGGAAGAGCAACAGCATCAGCTGTCCCAACAGACCACCACCACTACTGCTTCCGAAGAAGAGGCAGAAAAGGGAAAAGACGAAGAAATGACGAAAGAAGAGGATGATGATGATCCATTTGCATCCCTCGATGTACCATCCGACATTATTGATGAATTGAAATTGTACATCCGTCGTCGTCTTGCGCCACAACCGATTAAGATACGTGCGGATGTCGAAGTGTCGTGCTTTACCTACGATGGGATTGATGCCATTCGCGAGGCACTCTTTGCCGGAATTGCCGTGGGAGGGACAGAAAATTCCTCCATCAAAATACGGTTGATTGCACCACCCATTTATGTATTGTCGACCATGACATTGGAGAAGGAAATGGGGATTGCATTGCTCCAAAGGGCGATTGATGTCATCATGACCAAAATTAATGAAAAGGGGGGTAAGATGGATGTGAAAATGGCACCCAAGGCGGTGAGCTTGAAGGAGGAGACGGAGTTGCAGGCCATGATGGAGAGGCTCGAGTTGGAAAATAGGGAAGTGGAGGGTGATGAACCGGAGGTGAGGAGATATTTTGACGTTATTGACTATTTATATTTCCCAACGCTCTCTCTCACAACTAAACGGAACTATTTTTCCCTCAATCTTTTCCCAATATAAATATCTACACGTTTTTGGTTGTTGTTAGGAGGACTAGAGAGGCTGGAAGGTGATGGAATGAAACGAAAGAGTTTGTAGATAGAACCACGACATACTCCGAACCGAGTTAATCTACGCAATATACTGTTTGTTCGTATCTTCCTCTCCTATCTTTTCCTTGCATTTCGATTCCAAGGTTTGACATTTACATTGCTTTCGGTCCCACAGCATTCCATTTTGGATCGATTTACGTGACTGAGTTTACATCACTCATCCAGTCCCCTTCAAATGAACTTGTGCGTCATTCGTATCTCGTGGTTACGGCGTGTAACCGAAATTCGCCTCAGAAGGAGAACTAATCCATCTTCCCTTCAAAACACTTCGTACCGGCCAAGTGGTAATTCGTAAACGTTTCCTTTTTCTTCACACCAAGCAGAAATTCGTGCAGCTCGAAATCCGACGCAAGACGCAAGGAGATAATCCAAAGGGGAAAATATTATTAGCTGAAGATGCTGGTCAACCAACGAAACACGAAACGGATTTTCGGGGCGGCTGAGCCACATCGAAACTCTACTCTTCCTCCTTTTACATCCTGGTACCGCTAATGGAACATTTACTTTTTTTAATTCTTAAAGAAATCTTGGCTGGGTTTTCGAAAGACACTCTAAACATTGACAAAGGCAAGAACGTGCCAAAAAAAGATAGCGCAACCCCTTCCGAACCATGCTGCGTTGTTGCTTCCATATCCTCCTCCTTCTAACACTGGTTGTCAAGCATGGTCATTGTCAGCTCTCCCTCGCGACGCCATTCAATGGCCCCAACGGCGACATATATGCCGATGGGGACAAGTTTGCAATCATCACTACAAACAACGTCATTTCGATTCAGAGGTTTGATATTCACATGGCGAGTGTTACCAAACCAGTTGAAATCTGGACAAGGTCTGGCTTTCCGCTTTGGAATGATACAACAAGTTGGACCAAACAATGGGAGGGTAACGTCACAGGACAAGGTCAGGGTGTTCCAACGTCGTTGCCGGCCATTCCGTTCCCGATTCAAGTCGCAGCAAACACCACTCTTGGAATGTACATCACGGTGAAAGAATACAACACAAGTTACATGTACCACAGCAGCGGAGTCGCACAGCAATCAATCTTTGCCTCGGATGATAATATCCAAATCGCCGAGGGATTGTCCCAGGCTTATATTCACGAGAAGTACAGGGACCCAACACGATGGAATGGTGAGTTTTCATTTGTTTGGCAGTGCGAATCTAATTTGCATAAGAAGCTCTCATGACCACATTGTTCTTGTTGAAGGCGTGGTCTACTACACAATAGTAACGCCAACCCCGACAACATCGCCGACATTAGCAACAACCTCTGTAGTAAGTCTTGAAGTCTGAAGCATTTCACAATTTCACTCTTTCACATCAAACGAGCATTTCTTCTCATCGCTTTATCTAGCCATCTGGAAGCCCGTCGACGTCAAGCCCGACTGGTCAAACAGCCAATCCGACAGCAGAACAAACAGCGATTGTCTTGAAAGGAACAGAGCCAACCAGTTCACCCACGACAACAAGCCCAACCTCTACTCCAATAGATACAAATCAGCCTACGACAACAAGCCCAACAGTAATCGTAAGTATCACACCAGAATATTGTTTTCTAGCTCACTGCTTCATCGGTCGTCTCATCTTCTGACTCAGAACTCCACAGCCCCGTCTGGACACCCAACGACATCAAGTCCGGCATCATCGCAGCCGACATCATCATCGCCAACAGTTGCGACAACCTCTTCGGTAAGACAAACAGCTAAGTTTATATACGCAACCTTTTCGAAACCCATCGACTGATTCTCTTCCTTTGAACAAGCCAATGATGCCAACTACACCTAACGCTGAGACATCTAGCCCGACAGCAGATCAAACAGTGACCGTCCTAAAAGGAGCAAACCCAACCAATCGACCAACTTCTAGGCAGCCCACAGCAAGCCCAACAAAAAATGTGAGTTGGACAAAAGAATGATTGGTACCCAGAATCAATGTTTCAGGACTCAAACTCTTTTGCTACCTACGACCAAAGCCAACCACCTTTCTACCATCGTTAGCTCCCTCAGGAAGTCCAACGACCGCATATCCCACATCTTTGAAGCCCACATCATCAACACCGACAACGTTGCAGCCAAGCATGAATCCAACATCGTCAGCTCCCTCAGGAAGTCCAACGACCGCATATCCCACATCTTTGAAGCCCACATCATCAACACCNCCAACATCGTCAGCTCCTTCAAGCAGTCCAACGACCGCAGATCCCACATCTTTGAAGCCAACATCATCAGCACCCACAACGTTGCAGCCAAGCATGATCCCAACATCGTCAGCTCCTTCAAGCAGTCCAACGACCGTAGATCCCACATCTTTGAAGCCAACATCATCAGCACCCACAACGCTGCAGCCAAGCATGAATCCAACATCGTCAGCTCTTTCAAGCAGTCCAACGACCGCAGATCCCACATCTTTGAAGCCAACATCATCAACACCCACAACGTTGCAGCCAAGCATGAATCCAACATCGTCAGCTCCTTCAAGCAGTCCAACGACCGCAGATCCCACATCTTTGAAGCCAACATCATCAACACCCACAACGTTGCAGCCAAGCATGAATCCAACATCGTCAGCTCCTTCAAGCAGTCCAACGACCGCAGATCCCACATCTTTGAAGCCAACATCATCAGCACCCACAACGTTGCAGCCAAGCATGAACCCAACATCGTCAGCTCCTTCAAGCAGTCCAACGACCACAGATCCGACATTTTTGCCGACGTTGCAGCCAAGTTTGAACCCCACATCGGTCGCCCCATCTGAAATTCCTACTTCACCACCCTGTACTGACGGAATGATCGTCGAGATCAGGGTAACTGCCGATGCATTTCCTTGGGAAACTACATGGATTCTGAGAAGTAAATGCGGATTAGGTATCATCAGGAATACTACCCAGCAAAATGAGTTTTCGTCCGGTGAAATGTGTCTTCCAATCGGACAGTACGAATTCACCATCTCGGATGCATCTGGAGACGGCATTTGCTGTGACTACGGGAATGGTTGGTATGATATTCTTTTGAACGGAAGTGTAGTGCATTCTGGAGGAATGTTCGGTTCTTGGGAAACTAATACGTTCGGAGTGTGTGATAACCAGCCAACCCATCAGCCTACAGAAAGCAAGTCAAGTCAGCAGCCATCCGCACTGATACAGCCGACGATTGAACCAGCATCGGACGCTCCTTCAGTTTATTCATCCTGGTTTCCATTGACAGGAGAACCTACGACTTTTGAGCCAGAAAATGGAGGAGCTGTCAGTTCATTAGCACCAATAAGCGCCGCGCCAGCAGGTCCAACCCTCCGTCCCACGATGTTGAAGACAACGAAACGGCCTTTGACCTCTCCCAGGCCAACAGTAAACAACGGTGAGAGTATACAAGTAGTCGAGCTTTTATCGGGCGCTGCTGAGAGCAAAAATAAAATCTAACCTGCAGTGTTCCTCCTCTTTAATCGCAAGCTCCCACCCACAGTCCGACGACGAAGATGACGGCGAAGGCGACAAGTTCTCTCGAACCAACAGCTAACGGTAAGGGAATGATCTAATCTAACTTCAGAACCGCTGTCGCAGGTTTTATAATGTTGCTGTTGAATCCTATGCGATACAGAATTTCCAACCATGTCTCCAACAAAACTGTTGGATAACTTCTCAACCAATAAACCGACCGTGCGCTCATCATCAATGAAGAAGGATGTCACGTTTGGGATGCTGTGCATCTATTTCCCTCTACTTGTAATAGGTGCCCGAATGTACTTACGTCTGGACCAATAGGTGACGATAAACCACCAAAAGGTGGCTGAAATATGGTGTGGATTCGCTTGTCGCAACACATCATTTCGGATCAATTTAACTGCGGAGGTCAAGAATTTGCGCCCGCCATAAAATTTTAAATTCTGAAATCACTGTTGTTCTGATTTCGAAACATCCTAAACGTGAACCAGCTCAAATTGATGACATCGTAAAATCATAAGTAAACGCCTTCTCGCCAGCATTGGCGCGCAATGTTGCGCTGTTCCTTAACTATCTTCCTCTTACTGCTAAACCTGTTTTTCAGAGACGGACGTTGTCAGAAGCCAACGTCGGTGCCAAAAGGAACAACTCCACCTCCTTCAAAACAACCTACCGCCCAACCAACGACGTTGACCCCGACATTTCAGCCAACGATGAACCCCACGACGGTAGCTCCATCAAAGAGCCCAACGACGCTCAGTCCGACATCATCGAAGCCAACCACGTTGACACCGACATTTCAGCCAACGATAAACCCCACGTCGGAAGCTCCATCAAGCAGCCCAACGACGATCACTCCGACATCATTGAAGCCAACCACGTTGACCCCGACACTTCAACCAACGATGAACCCCACGTCGGTAGCTCCATCAAACAACCCAACGATGCTCTTTCAGCTCTCCCTAGCGACGCCATTCAATGGCCCCAACGGCGACATATATGCCGATGACAGCCCAACGACGATCACTCCGACATCATTGAAGCCAACCACGTTGACCCCGACATTTCATCAGCCAACGATGAACCCCACGTCGGCAGCTCCTTCTTTGTCATCAACAATGTCGTTTTCACAGTTTGTAAGTCTCAATTGTGTGTTTTTTTTTGAGTCGTCCCTCCAACTTCACTTCATCTTCCCTCTTTATCACATGCGATGTCAGCCTTATTCTCTCCCACCATCCTGTGTCCCGTCTGTTTTAATTCGCTTGAATCCATCACCTTTACCGACAACATCAATATTCAACGCTCCCTCCGAACCCCCGTCATCTACTTCATCAAATGTTCGGTTTCTGGAACAACCCTCTTCTGCTCCCTCAACGAGATCAAGCCCGTTATTTGCTGCACCTACAACAACTTATCCAGCCTCGTTCGAGCCAACCTCAGAGCAATTTTATTACACACCTTCATTTAAGCCCAGCGGGAATCCGTCATGGCTTCCTCCCATTGGACTTCCTTCTTCCTACTCGTGCTCTGATGGAATGATCATTGAGATCAGGGTATCGACGGATGATTTTCCTTGGGAAACTGAGTGGATATTGAAAGACAAGTGTGGATTGGGGATCAGCATCCGAATGACAGCGTCCACCCAAGAAGCAAACTTCTCAACACCTGAACTGTGTCTCCCAATCGGTCAGTACGACTTCACTATAACGGATAGTGCTGGAGATGGCTTCTGCTGCGATTTCGGGGATGGTTGGTATGATATTCGCGTCAACGGAAGTACAGTACATTTCTCCGAAGGGACAATTGGATTTTTAGAAACAGAAACGTTTGGCGCATGCGCAAGCCCGCCCTCCTCTCCGTCGATTTCGCTTCTCCCAACAATTGCAGGTGAGCAACAATGATATCCAATTTTTATCCGGCGCGACCAATTATTGTGTTAGTGAATAACGACTCTATCGATGCTTCATAATATTATTCTTCATCGGCAAATAAATCATCAATATTTTGCAAAATAGCGCGACCGTCGCCACAACCGAATAACTTCCAGACAAAGAAACCCACCCGGCGTCCAATGGATATCTTCTTGACGAGCAATCCGACCCCTCGCTCATCGTCTTCGAAGAAAAGTATCATATTATTTTGGAAGTTACTATTGACAGTATACTCCTCGTTTCTTTTAGGAGTCGCAATGAACCTTCGTCTCAATTGATATGTAATAAATAATTTGCTTTCGTCGACTTAATTGTGGACTAGGTACAGTAGGATTCGTGATAATATTATAACCGGTAATAAGTGCCCAGTTGATTGTACCATCCAACTGTAAAATTCAAAGAGCGATGAGCGTACCAAAAGCAGTGGCGACCATAACATCATGGGGCCTCCCATTTCTAAAGAATAGTGGATGGCGGATGGCGTGGTGGTTGTTGTTGTTGTTGTGGCATTGTTGTCGTTATTGTTGACCGCGCGCAAACTAGACGCAGAACTTTTGGCGGGAGACACGACAACTCAGAACTAGACGATCGACGACCGAAAGCGAAAGCGACGAATCATGGTGGAGATACTCCCCTACGTCGATGATGAAAATGAGGACCAATTCACTTGGATCCCTCTCTCGCACCCAAACTCAGTTAGTGATACTTCAACGAATAATGGGTGTTCGGGTTCAAAGTCTGCTGAGGTCGCTGAGACCGCCGCGGCACCACGCTGTAGTATTAGCAGCAGTAGTGCCAACTCCGACCCCACCAATTCCTGTAGCACCCAAGGCGACCAATCACTGTTGCACCCGCGAGAACATCATGCCAAAAGTAAATGTCGTGATGGTACCATGTTTGTTGAAAAAAATCACAAAGGAGAGAAAAAATGTGATGATGATGATGATGAGAAATGGCATGAATTGCATTCTCCACCTAAAAAGGAAGATCGAAGACCTGCTAATGATGCATCCAATCCAATAATTACACAACCATGGTTGTGGGGGGATAAATTAATCGCTCAAATTACATCACCCATTCATACAAACATATCTGATTCAAGAGCAGAAAATGTCGATGACAACAATATTGTTTGGCGTCGACCAGATGAATTAGATGGTGATGATATCGGGGGAAAATTGAATAATAAGAACCATAGACAACGCGCTGAACATCATCTGCGTGATGTAGAGGAAGAATACGATAATACTGCGTCACTACCATGGGCAGAGGAGGATGAAACTCATGATAATGACCAACGATGGGAACGTCCTCCCCGACAACAAAATACCACCCAACGAAGAACGAGCAATCATGACCAAACTCTTCGGAATGATGATTCGTCATCGTCATCTTCATCTGCAATCAAGTCGAAATTGCAGCAGACATTAATCCACGACCCATTACGATCATTGCCATACTGCTTTATTCGTCATTTCTACTTTGAGATGAAGAATCAGATCATCGTCACATGGCATTCTTACCGAGAACAAAACGATTTACATACCATCCTTGCCCCGTTATCCTTGGTTATCCTCATCACATTGTGGGGGATTGTATTAATCGCCACTGGTTGTATTGGTCTAGTGACTGTCTTCAGTCATTCCTTGGTTCTATTGATTTGGTCATTCTACCTTTCGCTGATTGGATATTCATGGATAATGGCCAACCAAATAGTTTGGTTATCTGCATCTGCTTCAGTTCTAGTGGGATTGATTGTTTGGGTAGGAATGACAGTCGTTAAGAAGGACAACGAAAATGACAAGCACCAAGAATTTCAAGTGCCATCAGTTTCGGCAATTATACCGTGGATTATCGCAGTTACTTCTCCATCGTTAGTTGAGTCTATTGCTATCGCGCTCTCCATCCAGATGTTTGCATCCATTCTTACGCCCCAAAGCGATGGACAAGAATGCCTAGCTTTGGATGGAATTGAGCACAATTCTTTTTGCATAGCATCTGAAATGGGACCGGACCAGAGTGCACCCTCCTCCTTTGGCATGTGGACATTAACAATTTTTACCTTGGCTTTGTTAGTGGCACTCATGAATATTTTCATTGTTTCGACCATTGTCAATATGCTGGAACAAGGTCGTGATATGTCAAAACAAGATTTCTCCGTTGATGAAAATGCGGCTGGGAAGAATTCATCGTCATTCGAACCAAAGAACTTGTCGTCGGCATTGTCTCGGAACTACAATCACATACAACAGAACATTGATGCATATCACACTATTTCGGTCTGTACCTTGGTTTTCCTAACCGTGATGCTCGTTCTCTGTCAGACGCTGTACATACATTTTCGAACAAAAGGGGGCACAGTCATCATTTCTCTTATCAACAGAATAGGAAAAGTGGGTTTCAACGTATTATGCATTGGATTGGGTGTCTGGGCACTCGTTCAGACTTGGAACTTCACGATTAACAAAGTAAATGAAACTGACGGTGTTCTCGCGAATAAAATATCGTTTGGAGAAATCTCACGAAAAGCACTGAAGAGATCAATTGTGGAGATATCTACTCATGCAGTGTGGTGCCAAGAAGACACGGGAAGTAGCTTGCTAGGCATTATTTCAGATGACGATGGAGCACTTCGATATGCAATTTTTGAGTGGATTGTCGATCGTTGGACAGCATCACCTACCCCATCTGGTCCGTCGTTTCCTCCTGCAGCAGAAGACTGTGATGAGAATGTCGGCAAAGAGAATGCCAAGATTAGCCATCCCCGGTTCAGCAACGATAGCAGCAGTGCCAACAATACAAAAACCAGCACAAGTGGCAATCATCAACCAATTCTTCCTTCCTACCAATGCCTCCAAGATGTTATTTCCAAATTGGATGCCGACGAAACACTCATTCCGACA
Source organism: Discostella stelligeroides (assembly GCA_036939555.1). Classification (NCBI taxonomy): domain Eukaryota; phylum Bacillariophyta; class Thalassiosirophyceae; order Thalassiosirales; family Thalassiosiraceae; genus Discostella; species Discostella stelligeroides. The sequence continues at coordinate 10,144 of JALLAX010001172.1, forward strand.
ATACAGAGGTACCGTGAATGGGTGTACTCTCTTCCTCCCTCGCAGAATGCTACCATGTGTGTTGCGATATGGAAGTTGTGTCCAACAGCAATTGTACTTCTGGCGGCAGCGATTTTCTATGCTGTTCGGACTGCATGTGGTTGGCTTGTTGCATGTTTCTCTCGGTGCCTCGGGACATCTTTTGAGAGCTCCTCGAAGGAAAGTGGTGGATGCATAATATTCATGTTTACGATATGTATAATTATGTCGCCATTGATATTCTTGGAGTATCATCGAGTAAAATTGTGGTGGACGTGCATCACGAGCTACATGAAAAGGATGAAGTCGGAGAGGGAATCAAGCGATGCAGAAACACATAGAAGTCTCTCCATGACTCTTTTGAGAGCAGATCCAAAACTCGACTCATCGCAACAATCTATCAACGTCAATATTCTTCCTGACACATCCGACCTATTTCTGCGTATTTGGATCCTCCTTGTTGAATCTATATCGGTCTTAGAATCTTCTATCCCTGTGGTTCGTTGTGCTACCATAGCCAGCGCCACTGCCGATCTCACTGCAAATTCGATTTGCCTAGTCGACTTAGCACTTGAGATTAAAAAGAGAGGACTTTTATGCGGTGTAGGAATTATGGTATGGGATGCTTTCACTTACCATCTTTCTCGGGAGATTGAGCAGAGAAAGAAAGAATCTGTTGGCGAGAATCAAGGAAATGGAAGGCATACGGAAGATCGCGAAGAGTTGGGCGGTAAGTATACCGGCGCAGTTGTTAGTTCTGTTGAGAATATTGGAAAGTTATCTCGTAACATTGGCGGTTTGATGGACCAAAAAAGTGCATCTAAAGTCAAATCAACCGTATTCAGAGATGCAGAGCAATCGTCTACCGTCGGCGTAGAAAAGGAAGATCGTGAAGGAGGTTACAATGGTTCGAGTCATTGCGACGTTCAGGTTCAGAATGATGAGCTCCTCACTTCTGCTGAGAAAGAAACCCAACAAAATCCCAGATTCCACGTTGAAGAAATTCCACTGCAGGAAATAGGTAGAGACGACAATAGCGGTAACGGTGTGCTACCAGTCTTGATTGGTGGTGGACTTGCAATAGCCGGCGCTGTTGCTGGTTTGGCAGTGCATTCTGCTGCTACCAACAGATGCCAAAAGCGACGAGACTCATCGTGATTGATAAAGTGTTCCTTTTTTCCCGTTTCAACTGCATACTGTTAAGTAGCAGTAGTAGCCAGTAAGAAGTTGCAGCGAGTAGTATCTCTATGCATAAAATTGGGTGTGTGATGTTGTATGTTGATAGACATTGGATTCAATCTCGTGGGGGGGAACAGGGGGAAACAAACGCATTCAACAGAGGAATTCATACTTATGCCTTCCTGATGCTGTTGAGATTGAAGCAAATAAGTACGAAAGGTTATCATCAAACATCGAACACAACCACAACATGCCTATTTTATTTTTTATCCGCCCACCTGCCAAGCCAAGTAACTTGGCGACGCCTTCCTGCATGCGGAGCTAGCAGTAGCAGAAGATAGGAAACCATGTCTCCTGTCGCTGTCACACACGAGTGGTTACCAACCTTGGCGAGGAGGAGGTAGGTAGAGAGGTAGCTCGTTTCCGTAGTACGTCGCCACCGTCAAGGAAGACGATAACAAGGCCATGGCTAATGCAGATACAAGTGAAGCAGCCGCAACCACCGCGCTGTCCGTCTCGGAAACCAGCGGTGCTACGTCGACGAATACTGCAAAAAGTAAATCTCGTTTGAGTGACTCCGTCTTTATGCTGGAAGAAACGACGAAATCGTTTCTGCGGACAATACGATTCGATTTGGAATTGCTTACGTCACGTGAGGAGGAGGTGAGGAATGAATTAGGGAAGCTCGAGAGTCAATACGAAACGTTTGAAAGAACGATAACAAAGACACAAGAAGAGACAATAATCGGAGTAGAGGAGGAGACAGAAAGTAAGAACGAATTTGCGCCGGTCATCGATTGGGAAGAGCATCACGAGGATGGCGGGGAGACAAACGAAAACGATGTAACGATAATAATTCCAACTGAGGCAAGTGCACCAGACCATTTACCAAAACGTCAGTCTCAGAGGTCATCATCCCGTTGCAGTAGAGTTGATTGGGGATCGACACCCATCGGCGATTCTTTCACTGACTTATACGGGGATTATGAAAGCGAAAACGAAGAGATATCACCGGAAATAAATGATGTCCGAAGGAGAGAAGGGAACAAAAGACAGTGGTCACTCTTTGGCAACAAGGAAATGCTGGCTGGACAAGCAGCCGAATCCACTTCCGCCAAAAATTGGTGGAGATTTTCTTTCTTTGACCAAAGCTCACGAAGCAAAAGTGACATGACAGACACAACAATCGTTACGAGAACTACCGAAGCCCATACACCTCCACTAGATGAAGTCCCAGTTGCAGTTTCCTCATTGAGTGCAATACCATCAGAAGAATTGCTGCTGTCATTGCCGCACAGTGTGAATGAGAATGATATAGGCACCAACAATGTCCATACTTCGTCCACTTGTCCTGCGGAGGCGGGAGATAGTCATCATCATGAATTGATGAAAACGAGGTCGGACAACATGTCTGCCCTCCAATTGAAGCTACTTGGCTGTGACACGGCGACTCTCTCTCTCAATGAATTATTGACATGTCGCGAACGCGAGCGGTTAAATTTGCAATATGAGCTAGCCTCTCTTCAACATACGGTATTCTACCAACAGAAATACTCAGCTTTCGAAATAGACAAACTACGCCAAAAGTTACGTCAAGGGAAGGTCGAACGTCGAAGGAAATCACGTATACTCGAGGACGCAAGAGAGGAACTAAAAACATTCATTAATATGGAGGAACAACTTGCGGAGGAGTTGGACAGTGTGCGTCGTGAGTTATTCATGCTCAAGCTTCAAAAAGATAGGCAACAGGGATGAATGTACGATTAGTATTATTGATGACAGTTGAAGAAAGAATCATCGAGTGGCATGTTGCATGCATACGTTTCCCTTAAAGCACCACACGAGATTGGTGCTTCCTCCAATTCTTCTGGAAAATTAGTTGAAGAAAATAAATGTCGAAATAGTCTTGTAGTTAAGCATAATATTATTGCGCTATTCCCATTCAAAGTTAGTGTCAAGAAAGGGAGAGCAAGGACGCTGCATAGTTAAGGTGTCGATCTTATAGCTTCAAATCGCATTCTTTCGACAGGGTACATCCAGATTGTTGAATAATGAATCGCGCTGCCCAATGTCCAGCCTCGACACATTCACCAACATCCTTTTCGGCCAACAAGCCCGCGAGGAATCCCCCAACAAATGCATCTCCGGCTCCATTGGTGTCGACCAATTTTTCCTTGGGGAGTGGATCCACGGCATATTCCGTGACTGTTCCATTGTACGCCACAATAGTCGAGGATGATCCCTGGGTGAAAATGACCGTACGAGGCCTATCGGGATTTTTCTTCGGACTCGCCGCAATGGCCAATGCCACCTCTTTCAAATCCCCATTTCCCAATCCATGTTTTTTACCGTATGCCTCGGCCTCGCTCTCATTGCAAAAGAGGTAATCGGCGTATTCCAATGCCGTGGCTACCTGATCAGCGAAGAAATCAATGATGAACGGGGCCGATAGATTGAGACAAAACGTCTTATTGTTGGCAAGGGCATGCTCGGTGACGATTTTCAAACTATCGACCGACACCGTGAGGAAGAACCCAGCAATGTAGTATAATTTTGCACTTTCAATAATGGCCTTGGCTTCCTCCGTCTCCAAATGGGACGGTTGAAAGTTATTAGCAGCAGCGAGATTGGCAATGAGGGAACGTTCCCCATCGTTAACAAGGACAGCGCATGTGCCCGTGGGTGTGGTAGCGTCCTTCATGTAGTGGACCAAGACACCATCGGATGTGGCACATTGTTCGAGGAGTGAGCCGAATTCATCGGTGCCGACACATCCCATGTAGGCAGATTGACCGGGCTTGCCAT
>JALLAX010001183.1:0-10143 GCA_036939555.1 Discostella stelligeroides
GAAATCTCCAAGGAAGCTACAAATTCCTCTCTTTGGTCAGTGGAAAGAAACTGGTACGTCGTCATTTCACAGAGCTCCCAGTACCTGATGGCATTTGTCGCCGGGTTGAAGACCTGGCCACTGCAGAGAATCGTCCTACTGGCATTCATTTTACCAACCGGAATGGAAATGACTTTCTTTTCCCCAACGATGATCTTGATGCACCACTACCCCTTCCTGCCACTCCTTCCGTTTTTCCGGACATATAAGCACAAATTCCGGGAGTGGATCTTGCACTCTCTGACCATGAAGATGCTCCCCAGGCTTGCGTCCCTGACCCCAAACCTACCATGCATCAGGTGGCGGCAGCAGCGGCTATTAATTCAGGCCTGGTTGACAGTATTCCAACTCCAAAGCCACCCCCTGCAGTCATTGTCATTGATGATGATGATGCATCCGTTGCACCCATTCACGTTCCTTTGCACCGTCCGCCTAAACTGGAACCCGATGTTCCCGACGGTATAACCTTGTCACCGATGGTACTACCAGTGACGCAGTCCCATCCTTCAGCTACGTTAACACCTCCTCCAGTGGAATCTTCTACCGCCACCACTACTGGCCGCTCTACGCGCACACGACGACCACCAGCTTGGCAGAATGACTACCACATATATACTACTGTTGCTGAAGACCAGGACACTGCACACCCACATGTCAACTCAAAAGGGCACACTGTGGATCTTGCCCTCGATGAACACATCATTGCCACCATCTGCCACAAACTCATGATACACTATGCTGAACAGGCCGCAACATCCACTGCACCAAAGACATCACCCCCTAAGAAACAGTATGGCATCAAGGCCGGTCTTAAACGTTTTGGTCAACGTGGTACAGATGCTCTCATGAAAGAGCTTCGCCAGTTTCACATGCTCAACTGTTTCACCCCAGTTGACCCTACATCTCTGACACGGGAACAGCGACGAAATACCCTCGCCTTGCTTATGTTCCTCACCGAGAAACGGACTGGGGAAGTGAAAGCTCGTGGATGTGCAGATGGACGAAAACAGCGCGACCATATTCCAAAGGAGGAAACCACCTCCCCAACAGTATCACCTGATGCCATGTTCATCACATGCACTATTGCCGCCCATGAACGCCGCGACATTGGCTCCGCCGACATCCCGGGGGCATTCTTACATGCCTACACTGACACCAACGTCGTCATGCGTTTAGATGGAATACTGGCTGAAATGATGGTAAAGGTGGCCCCTATGATTTACCGTCCATTTATCTCAACTAATGCGAATGGAAAACCAGTTCTTTATGTTACACTACAAAAGGCTCTCTACGGTATGCTCAAGAGTGCACTACTTTTCTACCGCACACTGGTGGCTGATCTCAAAGCAGAAGGATTTACGCTCAACCCCTACGATCCGTGTGTTGCAAACAAAACCGTGGAGGGTACGCAAATGACTGTCATCTGGCATGTCGATGACCTAATCGTCTCTCACGCAAATCCCGATGCTGTCACGAAATTCCTTGCCTGGCTTGCGGCCAGATATGCTACGCCTGATAAGAAAATGACCCCAGTTCGCGGGCACATCCATGACTACCTTGGTATGACACTTGATTTCTCCACACCTGGCCAGGTCAGCATCGGAATGGATGCATATATCTCGAAAGTTCTTGCAGATTTCCCTGAAGAAATTACTGGTACGGCCCCATCACCGGCGGCTGACCACCTTTTCAAAACAAGAGACCCAACTGATGCTAAGCCTCTTCCAGAGCAGCTTGCTATTGCTTTCCATCACTCCGTTGCCCAACTTCTTTTTGCCAGTACACGTGCCCGACGTGACATACAAGTCGCCGTTGCTTTTCTCACTACTCGGGTTAAAAGCCCGGATGAGGATGATTGGGGTAAACTCAAACGAGTGCTCAAATATTTAAATGGTACACGCGCGTTGAAACTAACCCTGCGCGCAGACTCCCTTACCAACCTCCATTGGTATGTGGATGGATCCCACCAAACCCATGATGATTGTCGCGGCCATACAGGGAGCATTTTCACAATGGGATGTGGAGCCATCTCCAGCACATCTCGGAAACAGAAAATCAACACCAAAAGCTCCACAGAAACGGAACTTGTGGCAGTGGACAGTGGACGACAAACTTGGTGACATCCTCTGGACGCGGTATTTTGTGGAGGCTCAAGGCTACACCATTGATGCAAATATTATTCATCAAGACAATTTAAGCTCCCTCTCCCTTGAAAAACTTGGCCCAATCTCTAGCTCACCCGGTACAAAACACATCAAGGCCAAATATTTCCTAATCCAAGACGTTGACCTAAAATACTGTCCCACAGAGGTCATGTGGGCCGATGTCCTTACTAAACCCCTACAAGGACATAAATTCCGTCTTATGCGGGCCTTCCTCATGAACTGCCCTATTGATTATGAAGACCCACCTCTTTCACCGATGAAACGACGAGTTCGCACCGCCTCTTCATCGCGGGAGTGTGTTGTGGCATCACCTGCCAAGCAGAAGATGCTTGTTGAAGAAGACTGACGTGGAGACGCCCACGCCACACAAGCGCGGCCATCTCTACGATCGTCCCAAGCGTAGTTTGAGCAAAAGCTCATTAATCAAATAATATCTCGTATTCCAATGTTAATACGGCAATCATTAGATTGCTTTAGCTCCAACACTCCCCATCTGCATCCGAAGTGCACGAACTGCGTAGTCTATTACCTCCGCAGTTGCACCTCGGGAGCATTGATTCGTTGGTCAATAAGAACGCTGAGTCTACGTCGTCACAGCCACTTCCTGGATCAATCCATCAATTCAAATCATATTTGCTCGACGAAGACTCAATGCCAATGATTATCACAGAAACCAAGAGGCCGTATCGTACCGTATCGTTGCAGTCAACGAAGCATGGGTGAACTTGTTTGGTTACATTCGCGATGAAAGTCAAGGACGATCCGTCGGCAATCTTCTCCAGGGACCCGAAACTGTTATGAAGAACGTCACATCTATGCTTTCAAAGCTGTTGTTGGGAGAAGAGGCTAGGGCAACATTGACAACTACACGAAAAATTGTAAAAAGTTCAAAAACAGTACCAGAGTTGGTCCGATCATCGACGACATGGGGAAAACAGTCAACTTTCTTGGCGTGTTGCGTGAGGTGAGAGATGTCGGAGGTAAACTACCCGTCAATTCGAGGGAGAGAATACATTTACCGTTTATTTCTTGAGCATAGTCTTGGAATTTTGGATTGTATATCCTGCTTGAGTTTCATGTAACCTGTAAGATAGCAGTACCACTGTATGTAATGGTTACCACTGCACGTAATAGTTCTCATCGCTTGCTCCGACTTTGAACGTTAAATAAGTCAGCAAACGGAGATCAGTCTTGTTCTCCAATAAATTACATCCTCTAAGGTATATAAATAACTCAGCGTTCTCCAATAAATTACATTCTCTAAGGTATTTCACATTCTCTATTTAGCTTCTTTGATCCACATCGTAGTGGAAAAAGACAACTGATAGGGTGAGTGGTCAATGGGCAATGATTTCTCCAAGAAATCCATGTCACTAATATGAACACCCTACTCAATGCCGTATTCATGTGGCACTTTCCATCTCGGCTACAAAGTAATAACTGGTTGCATTCGCAGCGGAAACACGTTGTTCGACGCTTTCCCAAGCCCGAAGAATCCTTCCTTCAGAGCACTTGCTGGATATATTCTTAGGATTGACTCACTTTACGGTGGAAGGCGGCGTTCGTCTTGGTTGGATCTTTATTGTTGCCGAGTTTCGAATTCGATGTGCACGCATCTTGAACTTTGTCGGTGACGTCACATGGATTCCATGATGTTCCGGGACGATAGCCAGTTTCGTTGGAATGAGATATATTGCTAGCGGTATAGTATTCTTTGCCCTTCTGCTCGTTCAGGCGTTGCAATTCTACTAGACACTGTTGAATGACTGCCACTTCATCGGAGTACGGAATGATTTGCTGGCTATAAAGTCGTTCCATAAAAGTATGCTGCGCCAAGACCACTTTTTCCCGATAAAAAACCCTCTTGGTTGCCTCAATGATTGCTGCCAGGGCAATCTTCGAAGGCGTAGCTGAAATGATAGCAGGAACTTTCTCGGAACCACAAAATGATGCGAGGGTGGCTAACATAGCGGCATCTGATACGATGCGCTCCTCGACATCTCCTTGAGGTACCCATGTAATTGAACAGTTTCTAGACCTATGCGGTATCAATAAGGGAAGTAATTCATTAATGAATCTTAACGCAGTAGGTGCATGGACGCGGAAGCTCAAAACATTCAAGATGGTGAATTCCATATCCGCAATCTGCTCTGGGGAAACTGTTCCGTCGCCCATTGCATTCGCAAACCCTAATGACTTGGCAATCGAAGGCACACTTTGGAAAACTTTGCATGCAATATACAAAGAAGAAACAGCAGCCAAACGATATTGAATGATGTCCATGCCTTGGATGGAATCATCGCAGTGCTGCGTCTCGAATTGTTTCGAGCGGTCGGCCTTGTATCCCTCAAAGTGTGAGTGTTCGATCTTCGACTTCTTTGATAGCGACGGTGATGCAATGCATTCTTTATCACCGATGATGCGCCTAAATTCTGTGGGGAAGAAAACACTCATCGAATACACATCCAGATACGAAATCGCTGCGAGAGCCGTGTTGAACTCATGATTCCTGCTGTGGATGAAGTCGAAGTACCAAGCAATGACACGGGCTCTCCAATTCAGAAGAATCTCAGGGTTTCGGTTGGGGTGTACTCTGTTGTCCGGCGTATCAAAGATGGTCGTAGACGATGACGATGGGGTCGCATTTCGTCCCGACTGCACACTTGTCGAGCATGACGTGCTTGGTGCACCATTGCGTTGGGCAGATAATTGATGGTCGCCCATCCCCTGGAAATGATCTCTCCACTTGGTCAAGTTTGTCAGGTAGGCACGGCCACAGGCGTAGAGTGAATGGTTCTCGCGTTTCAGCAATTCAAGTAGCGCCTCGAGGGAAGCCTCGTCGATGGCGATGGCTCTGCGTTTAATACAGTGGCCATCACTACGACAGGTCGAGGTCGACATGATTCTTGTTTTCGGCAATGGTACTGCGTTGCTTCGATTGTGATTCCTTGTTATAAATCTCCGATCCAGGTTGGGGCGGCGATAGCGGACATCATGCTGGGAGTGATTGTGTGCGTGATGGTGAATGACACCACTTGGTTGTCGGAGTCGGAGGTGTCGCTGTGGATTTCCGACCGCCGGATGTCATCAGAAGATTTCCGTACCTAGCTTCCGCACGGCCACCGCTGCCCCCCGGAATTTGGCGATGTCTTAATACCTACGTGGAAAAAATCGCTCAAAGATCTTCTGACACGACATAGGCTTGGCCTTGCCAAAAGTATTATCTTAACTATCTATTACTTTTGACTTTGAAGAAATTTTGACAGTGATGTTGAGGGAAATCGGAATTTATTTCGGAGAAAAGAATCACAAATTTTAGAATAGGAGAAGTAGAATAGAATCGAAAAATCTATTCTACTAGAAAAAAATCTATTCTACTAGAATAGAATCGAAAAATCTATTCTAAAATGGGAATCAGCACAAAACTATCGAGTTCCTACTTAGGCATCTATTCTAGAAAGTTAGAATAGATTTTTTGATTCTAATTTAGTAGAATCAAAAAATCTATTCTAGCTTTCTAGAATAGACATCTACGAAATAATTTTAAGAAAAACTCAATTTCCCTCATCCTCAGTGAATCCCTCGTTTTTTTCTGATGCACCTGCATCTTTGGATTGTAATAATTCGAGGAATAATATATTTTCTGTAAGGGCATTTGCGGTATAGCTTAGGTATTACTTTAAGATATGGTCCATATTGATTCCTACGTCAGTCGCTGCACCAAAAAAAACTCCCTCCCACGCTCATCGCTCATCCCAATACCATGACAATCCATCCCCGTTGTCAGAAGTAGTAGTGATCATTAATAATAGTAGACGGCAGTCGACGGCAGTAATGAGTTGCAATAACACATCATTTACTCTTGCGATGAACACACCCAAGGGGAAGAAAACGCCGGTTGTGTCATCCAGGACAGGAAAGTCCGACACTTTCGATACTCCTGCTCCATCGTCCTTGGCTGTTCCAGCACAGCGGTCAGAGGATCTTACGTCGTCAAAGTCAACAACAACATCAGCTCTGCCACCATTGACAAAGACGATGATGAGTACCGCCAATCCTTCAGCTCCGTTACTACAATTATCAAAGCCGACAGTGGTACAGTAAAAGTGCCCCCCTCCTGCTCAAAAACAAATTACGACAGTGACTGGAAAGAAAAAAAAATACAATGGTTAACATCCAACCACTGCCGCCTTTGCTCCCACCGACGGATAACACTACTATGATTGTATCATCCAATCATGGCGTGGCGCAGGAACTCCCTGCTGTTGGTCATTATTATCCGAATGCGCTTTTCCTTTTCTTGCCACCATGACATGTCAACAAAGCGGCTGTGACAATCAAGTTCATCATGGGTGTCAAATTCAATGGAAAGCAAGTAATAACATTCCCGAAGGATCAATAGCAAGGTTATGTCCCTGGCATGATGAGGAGGCATCAAAGGTTACGGCAATGACAACAAGTGCTACATTAGCACAAGGTGCTACATTAGCACAAGGTGCTACAGCTCAATTGCCTCCACAACATGACTACCTTCCGTCAATCAACATATCTCCCCAGCAACTACAGTCAAATAATAAGTCACAACACCGCAACATATGTGATTGGGGGAATTATATTTCATGCACGCCTTCTGCTGTGAGACCACGACCATGTGCTGCGGGTAATTGGTGCAAAAATTGGTTCACTTGCAATGTCAAGCTCTGTGGGAGCAAGATAATGACAATGACGAGGATGGGAACTGTTTCCCAAAAGTTGTACATTGCTTTGAGCATCGTCCGGCAAACATTCATATGCAGAAAATTGATGAATTCTTTGATGCATCAGAGTTCCCACTGGGAGATAATCATGATGATGACAATGACAATGACGATAGTGACTATTCCACTGGCAGTGATGTTACTGATGAGGATGCAAATGATCTTGCTGAAAGAGGTAACTTGTTGGACAGTGACGAAGAAGGTGAACAGATAAATGATCACAACAATTATGTGCAAGAAGTATATAATGAGCGTGCAGAACATTCTACCAACACTCCATTGCTTGATGGCAATTTTGGTGGAGAGGAGTTTAAACATGGCGCATATGAGGATGAAAGTGAAAATGAGGATATTGCTACCGTCGTTGATAAGCACTGGCTGCCTCATGGTGGTAAGCCCATTGAGGGTGCACCAATCAGATGGATTCCTCCCTCACCACTGGAAGACTTCCGATACACTGCAGCAAAGAAAGCCCCAACAATCGAGAATATCAATAATCCAGGGAAATGGAATCTGTGGAGTTTTGCACCACAATTCAACAAGAAGCGTGATTACATTGGGCATTATACTCCAGGGGGAGCACAGGTTGTACCTGAACGGAATGGCAGTAGGATTATCAATGGATGGGAGTTCCACTACCAAGGTTGGACACCAGACAATTTTGACTCAAAGACATTCTCGTGCACTGATGCAAAGAAGGGAAACATAAAACCGGCCAGTCGCCGAGGAGCATTGGATTGTGCAACATTGAAGAAACATGGCATGATAGCGGAGCAAGTCAACGACCCATTGTTTTTCTTCCAATTGTTGTTCCCAATTTGCGATCTGAAGGAGTCGGGAATAGAAAATGATAATCGCGTGCCATACTTCACTCATGTTAGTATGTGCACTAATGGGTACTCAGGATTTGATGGTGGTGGCTCTGATAGCTATGGACATGCATTCAACGTTGTCAGCAAAGCAGAGATGGTGCATTGGACTGCAGTTCCAATCCAACATGGTGTATTTGATGGAAGAGTGGGAACGATTCATACACAATGGGATGCATCAGATCAGAGGTATGATCGGTTTATTGATGGGTGGATTACCAAATCACGCTGGTTGAGTATCAAACAATTTTTCAAGCTCAACAATAATACAATTGAGGTGACTGATAAGGCAAATCCATCCTACAACCCATGCAACAAGTATGACCACATCTATAAATGATTGGTACATAACATCAACTACGTGACACTAAGAGCCAATATGGATTGTGCCATCAATGAAACAACATGGGGCTTTGGAGGATTTAGTGAAGAATGTGGCCAACGACTAATCAACAAGCCTGTCTCTAAAGGTGGGCAAATAGTTATGTTGTTCGACGTAAATTGCCAATACCCTAGAGCCTACAAACACAGACATAATTTCCAGCCAAAGGTGCCACCATTTACTGCCAAAGGACCTGCAGAGATCTGCCAATTGGTTTCAAAGATTGACGGCAAAATAATTGGACCCGATGAAACCAACATCCAATACCAACATCCAAGTGGCAACAAGAGGAAGGATTGTGTTCTAACAGTGAAGCAAATTTACCCAACGCAGCCACAAATCTGTGCTGACAATTTCTTCTCAACTGATGCAATTCTGGATTATCTTGGTAGTAAGGGGTATGGAATGACTGTGACTGTACGACGTGATAGATATCCTGAAGGGTTTAATGGTTATGTGCACAGCGAGAAAGGTCTTGGTCAAGACAAGAGAGCATGTGTGATGCGCTTTGAGTGGCCAATTGTAGCAGTCAAGCAATGTGTGGCAGTCAATGCACCAGGAACGGTTCAGAAAAAAAAATCGTACACAAAGACATTTGTGTCATTCATGTCAACAGGATCGACAAACATTGCAGGAGTGAATAATTTACCCGGAGTTACAGTGTAGGTCAAAGCAAAGGAGCGTGGAATTGCAGGGGGAAAACAACATTGGGGAAATGAGCAAAATGAGGCAAGGGAAACGTACTTGAGTCACTACAATGCGGTTGATCAAGCGGATCACATGATTAAGAATGCGGCATGCAAATATATTACCTGGAAATATTGGCATGCACCTTACCTTCACGCAATTTCCCTCGGGCTTGTAGTGGCATACGACATGTACAAAGATTGTATGGAGGGGTACCTTGAGAAAGAGTGGAGAGTGCCAAAAAAAAGGGGTGGACTTCCAGAAGTTTCGAGCAAAGTTATCAGAGCAAATGTTGTTGTACAGTCCTCAGGCTCGAAAATATCCAGGGGATGAAAAGTTTTGATCAAGTACCAAACAGACAAAGGCACAGCGGAGCAGCTTGGATTCAGAGCAGTCGAGGCAATCTAATACCAGAGACAATGACAACGACGGAAATGGAGCAATAAAGCGGAGTCGGAAGCGGAGCAAGAAATTGGAAGACAAGCAATTCCATGAAATATATCTCGTTGCATCGACTGGTTATGCACCACGATGTTGCAACAGTGCTACCAAATTAAAATTGCATGTCGCAGATATGGAAAGAAAAACGAAGGCAATGCTGTGTGAGGTGTGTGGATGCAAAACTACTTGGAAATGTGGGCGTTGCAACAGGTACATGTGCACAACCAAGAAACAAAAATGGACAGGATTGCAATGTATGATGATGCATCACAGTCATGAATTCTTTGGGCTATCACGAACTGATCGCAGAATGGTCTATTGCCAGACATTGCTTTCTTGGAAGGCGCCCGACAAAAACATGCTAAGGAGGAATAGAAATGCAATCAACAGGTTGAGGAATGAAATGATAGTGGAGGACGTAAACGGAACAGGTGTCAATGAGGGGACAGACAATGATGAGCAGGTGTTTAGTGAAAATGAGGGTGCAGTCTAACCAGCGGGAAAAAATAGCGGGAAGTGATCCGCCATAGGATTTGTATGAAACTTGTGAATTTGTAATAAAAATACCTTAAGTAGTGATAAAGGTAATACCTTGAGTATTATTTGGTGACTCAATCGATTTTCTCTCCTTGGCGCGGGAATCCATACTAACAATGGTTTGTCGAGAATTTTGAGAAGTATACATTAGCTATTCAAAAAAGGAATATCTAGAGTATACAAGGCAACAAGCAACAAAAAAAGGGAGTCTTACGTAGGAACTAATAGATGAGTGAAAACCCAAAAAAATAGTTGAGCTATACCCC
>JALLAX010001205.1:0-13616 GCA_036939555.1 Discostella stelligeroides
CGAAGTGCTCGACAAGAATTGATCCGAACATTGCCATCTGTCCCTATGAGCTTGGTGGGACTTGTGTCGATAAGCAGTGCTCGTATCAACATTTGGGGAGAGTTGATACGCGACAACGAACAATATCCTCACAAGGAGATACGCGGAAACCTTTCATTCGTTGCAACAGTGCTCCAAAACTGAAACTGCCCCGGCTCTTCACTCGAGAAGATTTCATCTTTGATGAGCGGGGGGGCACAAGCGTGGATAAACAGCTTGGAACATCATCTTTGCATGCTGGTAACAATACAATGAATGACGGACATGAGGAAGATATTGTACCCCTGAAAATTTGCGGTAACGGAGTGGTACAGGAGGGACAAATAAACGATAGTCAACGATATTACTGTCCAGAAAGCGTGGATCAAAATGATTTGAAGGACGTCGATGCCATTTACCGTAGAGAGAAGATAGAGAGTGATATCATTGATTATTCGGATACTGGTCATATTCCTCACTCAGATGCCCACGAGGACGATTGTGGCCTAGAATTCATTGCTCTCCCAACCGCCATCGCTGACCTTGCTGAACGTGACAAACAGAACGATAATTGCATCCAAAGTTACAATAACACAATTTTCAATGGCCGATTCTGGTGGCAACAGATTGAGACATCTCCGTTATCGCAAAATGTTGATTATCTGGACACGTTTGATTGCATGCTTCTTTCATTTGGATATGAAAGGAAGTGTAGCCATGAAAACGAACGCGCTAGTCACTCCCTGAAGTACATTATCACACCAACATTTACTTCTGAAAGCCACCAATTGAGACAAGATCGAATTGTCGATATCATTCAAATGTCTCGACTTGTTGACCTTTCTCGTGTACTAGTTCACATGGGACGCGATTCTTTGGCCTTGTGTGCAATGAGCGATTACTGCCAATTTCGATCACATGATACATTGAACAAACTCGTTGAATGGGCATTGCATTCCATAAAATCTCTATTGGTCAGCCGATGCGCCTCGTCCGTCTTTAACGTTCAAGTTATTCTGCTGAGCATATCCGAGGCGCTTCAGTTTTTATATCAAAAATGTGTCCGTGGCGATAGGGATTTTGAGAGAAGTCATCTATGCATCAATGATGTGATTGATCAGATGATTCTCTCGAGCTGTGCAGAAGATAAGATCGGTGAAAATTCAATTCCAACTGGTTTCAAGTCGTTGTTGGACGCTGTTCACCGAAGCATACCGTCTTCAAACAATTGCAACAGAGAAGGATATGACGATTGGAATTCGTTCATCGCGGCTCTCAGGTTGATGATGGAGACGCTTGTAATAAAGCTACCTCAAATGGATGGGGACGATCAACTTGCCGGCTTGTATCAGTGTACCTGCGTTGGAAAGATGTTGAGAAGAATAATCGGCGATGCGGCAATGAGACACTCGTTTGCGCCGCTTTTACATGTCATCGAGCCAATTTGGGGCTCTTTACAGTCTCTGCTCCGACCCATGTCGAGATACAAAAGATTGCTTCATCCTGATATTATTGGCATTGTCATCATCGGACCTTTACTTTTCGAATGTTCTGCGTACGTGATTGCTCCACCACGTGCATGTGCACGATCCGATCAATTGATTTTGGAGTTCGACCCAAGGGATTTTGCAAATGTGATATCGCTCGACAAGTTCATGTTTGATATTCTCAAAGAACTGAACCGTTGTGACCCCGACGCACCGGCATTATATGAAGTATTGTTGACTCCTTTTTTTGCTTTTTCTGCCACAGTATGCATTGCTCGAGGCTCATTAGAGCAGGCAAATGCTAGGCTTGAGCACTTGGTCTGCGACGACACATCCTCGAAAGGAAAGAAACGCCCAACAGTTTATGCACTCTCTGAGATGATTTGGTCCCAGTTAGTGCAAATTCAAATGATTTGCTCACCTCGCGGAGCATCATTGAATTACGTCGATAACAAGATTAATGCTTTCAACGCACCAATGCTACCTGACACGATTTTGATGTTTCATCGTGAAATTGCATCTGGAGTGATAGGTAATGGGATGTTTCTTTGGGGAGTTTCATTACGTGGCGATTCTCACATGAACATGGTATCGCCATGCTTCAATAGAAAGCATTGCAAAGAATGGGAAAAGTTGGTAGCTCATATTTCCACCGACCACGATTTGTGTGATGAGGTCGATTGTGAACCTTCGGTAGTGTCCTTTCATTCTTCAAATCCATTTTCTGAGTTTATCGGGACGAGAGTGATGGTTTCGGCATTTCCAGCGACCCTTTTACTTCTTGCCGATAAGTTGATATCGCTGAATTTGGAGAATTGTGCGCTGACGAGCCTACCGTCATCGCTTGGATATCAAATAACCAATCTTCGGGTAAGTGGTTCAAGAATCCAATATGTTATGGGCTGTGCGGAAATCCTCTCACTTTTTGTTTTTGTCGATAAAGCACCTGAATGTTTCATTCAATCTTTTGTCGGAGCTCCCTGAATCAATCAGCAACATGGCAAACCTCGAAAATATGGATTTATCTTACAACAAATTGAAGATATTTCCCGAGTTCATGACCCAATGCAGCAATCTACGAGTTCTCAACGTGTCACACAATCAGCTAGAAAGTGTTCCAACTGAGTTGGCTCTTCGGTGCCATTATCTTCAAGGTTTGTTCTTGGACGGGAACCCTGCAACAACAAGGTCGGCACTTGCCAGCTAAAGTGCCGAAAGTCATCTCAGTCATTATTTTTGTGCGCGAGAAAAGGAGTTGTCGGAAGCCTCCTTCGGCCATTCCCTTTCGTTCTTTGGGTTTTGGGCTCTTTAAGTAGGTACCGATACTATCTGATACCATGCCATGCTCTTTGGTCTTCTTTGGTCTTGATCCTCGTTACAATCTGTTACAATGCTCAAAACAGCTCAAAACCACCCCTCCCCACTTCTTGTGCTCAGGCACACGCCGCCCAAAATCACGAAACTTCGATTAAGCTGATCCCCCCAAACTTTCTCTGAGATCTGGTAAGGCCGTGGTTAGACGAATACCACCCATGACAACCCATCAATTCGGGTCGGTTCTTGTTACTAGTGACAGTCCTTCACAGCATTGCCGATTTGTTTACCCTGTGATTCAGCACTCATAAGACCGGCTCCAGGTGAAATGATTTTTCGTGGTCAAGAGCTAACTGACAGAAACAGCGAGCTGTCGGTCCCAACCGACACAGCGGAGGTGAGCGGAGCACCTTCATGTAAATCATCAGAACAAGTTCTAGGTTCGTTACCAGGATTAGAGATAATTGATGACGACTGTGGACCGACTTTCTGCACCGGCATCGTCAAAGATGTTCCAGCGGGCTCAAGAAAAAAGATGGAAGTAATTGACGAGGATACCAACTCGCCGGATGCAATCGGCTTCCCATGGGCGACTAGAAACAATATTGATGCCGAGTCGAACAAAAATGAGAATTCATCGAAGACAACTCGCGAAGGCTACTCACCTGCAGCAGCTCGGAAACTTGCAGGTGAAGTTTACACTGTCAATGACCATGAAAGAGAGTGTGATGATGGGATTAGCCAGCTGGACTGTATTCAATCGTATGACACTATCAGAGATGTCGAAGTAGTAGAGACCGTCTCGTTGACTCTGGAAAACATCATCCATTCGAATACGAATACCGTAGAGAAAGCTGATTCGCCCATACATATCCCAGATGCATTCTTAGTAGAAGACATAGGATCCGAAGACGTAGTAATTGCGACAATTCTCGAAGCACCTACGCCTTTGTGGAGACAGCGGAGGATCCTGTTTCTGCTCGGTACCGTGCTTGTTATTGTGATGGGCTTAGCAATTTATATTGGGATTTCTCGTCGAGCAAACCAAAATGATGCTTCATTGGAGTTGTTTTTATTTGAATCGCTTTCGCCGACATCATTTCCGTCTTCCTCACCAACTACTTGTGCTCACGCGATGATCAATAGAATGCAAAAAATCAATTCAACTCTTGACAATCCATATCATCCGAAGATCGCGATTGATGGAAAAAATATGGTAATGGTTCTACGAGATGGGGGACCTGCAGATGGGCGTCCAATATTCATACTATTTTACTCGTTGGCAACCAATCGAACATGGCAACTAGAGACCAAAAAGAAAACATTTTTGAAATGGGTTATGAGTACTCAGTTGCCATGTCAGGCAACACGACGTTTTTAGGATTCCCAAGTCCTAAAAATGGTCCCATCGGGGAAGTCGTTGTTTTTGACAAAGGCGAAGGAAAATGGATGAGGATGGATGATCCTTTTATTCAAGACGTAGATTCTTATTATGAAAAATATGGAACTCATGTTGAAATTGATGGCGACTTCGCAGCTGTACAATCGTACGACAAAGTGCACGTCTTTCACCGAGAAAATAAAAGATGGGTACAGTTTGATGAGGTTATGGGGGCTACATGTCCTTGTTCTATAGAAGGAGATACTCTTGCCCTGCTGTCGTGGAATGCAACGCGGAGTGACTGGTTTCTACATATCTTCAAGCGTAACGGAGAC
This sequence comes from Discostella stelligeroides, assembly GCA_036939555.1. Classification (NCBI taxonomy): domain Eukaryota; phylum Bacillariophyta; class Thalassiosirophyceae; order Thalassiosirales; family Thalassiosiraceae; genus Discostella; species Discostella stelligeroides. Next base: position 4,536 of record JALLAX010001205.1, read on the forward strand.
AAGGATAGACTCGAACTCTTTCAAGCTCCGTTTCCGGCCAGTTATCCACACTTGAGTGGTGACTATCTTGTGTATTATGACAATGATGAATACGGCGATGGGCAATGGGAGGGTTTGAAGGGGGATGGTGGACTATTTATTTTTGTCTACCGCCGAGAAGGATCAAATGGGACGTATACCTTCCTCCAGCGAATCACTGCTACTGACTTGTCAGGCTTATTATCATTGGACAATAATGTCGTTGTTTTCGGAGGACGCGATGCTATGCACATACTCGCTTTACAGGGTAGTGACAACTGGGCGGAAAGAATCACGCTGGATCGGTCTTATGCCTTTCATTACATTTCTGGTCGGACTTTAATTGCGGGGATGTCTGGGTCTGAAATATATTCCGTTGATATTGAAGACTGTCTAGTGACTCAGAAATCTGCACTTTTGGCCACTTTACTACCGTCTCCCACCCCATCGCTGTCTATATCCCCAAGCACTATTCCGACTGTTCTGCGGTCTTCAACCCCATCTCTATCGCTTTATCCCAGCGTGAGCCCATCATCGTCAATGGCCCCATCTGCATCATCATCGCCGACCGCGACATGTTATTGGGTTATCGTATCAGTTTATTACGATTCATATCCTTCGGAAACAGCATGGTATCTTCAGAGAATTGTGGACGATCAAGTGATGCTGGAGACGTGGAATGCAGGATACTACATCAAGCGTAATGACACCAAATCCATGTGTCTGCAAGAAGGCAAATATGGATTTATTATAGGTGATTATTATGGGGACGGAATATGCTGTGGAGCAGGAGTTGGGCACTATAATATCACTGTGTCCAATGATACTATAGTTGAGGGAGGGACCTTTGCATACAAAGACGCAATCTTTTTCACCCTTCCTTTCATCTCAGGGACGCCGTCAGTCGTTGCTAGCTTATCACCTCTTATATCCCCGCCATCAAGTCCGAGCTCATTGCCATCACTGATATGGTCAACGCAATCATCATCCCCTTCCGGTTATAGGCAAGCACTTTCAGAGATATGTTATTGAATCAACATCGCAGTTGAGTATGGCGATTATGGGGAACATGTAAAATGGAAACTTGTACTGATGATCGACTTTAACTTCGGAGAGGATTTAGTAATACCATAGCTGAAAATTCCGGCAGTGGTGTCACTCCTCACGGCAGGCCAATCTGCCTCCAAGCTGGAATGTACTGGTTTACATTCATTGCATTGTGTGGAGAAGATCCCTACAAAATTACAACTGAGGATGGTGTAGTGATTGCAGAGGGAGTCGGGATCACTTTTGAAGAGAGTACAATATTTTCAATTCCATATGTTCCTCCTGAATTTGTTTGAGAGCTATGCTGCTCATGACTTGATACCATTCTGTGTTTCCCCATGAACAATAATTTGCTAACTTTTGCATGTCATGACTCATAACCACCTTATCATTTTCCTCAATCTAACAAAATGAGGTGGTGATGAATGGTCCTCTAGCTCTTTCTCTACTTCCCTCATTTCTCATGCAGAGATATGGATGATGTTATGATTCTTCTCTCTCTTTTCTCTCTAAAGAGAGAGAGAGAGAGAGAGAGAGAGAGAGAGAGAGAGAGAGAGAGAGAGAGAGACCCATCAACATCATCATCAGAAGCAGCTCCAGCAGCTGCACCTCCCCTATTAACTCACCCCTGATATTGATGGTAGATGATAGGAATCCCCAACAGCATGGACTCCATCATTAAAATCATGCAACTTTCCATGGAGAAGAAATTCATTGACAAACTGCAACAATGGCACGAGACACAGTCCAGAGCAGCAATCTTTGTAGACTTAACCAACATGTTCAATGCAGTATCACAACAAGAGCTCTTTGACATAATCAAGAGCACTTTCCCAGAACTACTACCTCTAACTTACCTCCTATGAAGACCACGGGACCATCAAATACAAATGGAAAGACAAGAAATGTCAATGAAAGAGGGAGTCAATCAACAAGGTTGTCCCCTAGTATCACCAATATTTGCTACACTCATACTCCACCGAATTCTAAAACTGCTCAACAAATAACTGCAGCAACAAGCAGCAGACCAACTATACAATGGAGACACACGAGACAACAACTTTGGAAGCCTTGCTCACCTATTTGCATATGGACAACATATCATCCACAGTCCATTGCAAGGATATCAAATTCTTCTGTTCACTATTCAGAAATAGATAAACTAGGTTTACCACGAGGATACTTTGTCAACCCCAACAAAACAAGAATGGTCACATCATGCTCAGAACAAAGCATCCCACCATCACTCCTCACAACCAATCATGACCTAGCACACAACATCATCAACACTATCACAAAATACTCAAATAAACAAACACCAATGGGGCAACCACTCCAGTAGAACTCACAGAGGGTTTCAGACTCCTTGGTATGCCCGTAGGCAAATCAATGTTTGCCAGACAAACATATTTTGATGAAAAACTTAACACTACAAGTGTAGAACTACTACATTATCATCAAAAATCACCAATCACCAAACCCAACTGAAACTACTTTTACTTTGCACAATCATCAAACTGCAACACCTCCTCAATGCAAATGTCATGCACAATCACATGACAGAGTTTGATAACAAACAATGGTACAACTGCAATGGGCATATAACAGAATGTATTGACTCCGACACTTATGGCTTCTTACCACAACTCCTCAACTTGCCAACCACAGAAGATCTACTACCAATACTCCACACTGATATCACACCTCAACATCGATAGTGGAGGCCTCGGGATACTCAATGCCAGAAACAAAGCAGTCATAAATTTGATGACCTGTCTCAGACAAATCAATCAGACTACATATCTTTATCACACACCTTGTCAGTGACCTATCTACCAATGAGCACCCAGAATGCCTCTCATGGCTCATTGTATCACAAACTTCTACCATATCAGCACCATTTGCAGTGGTCCAAACTGCCCACTGTAGAACGTCATATCACATTTTGAATCATCCATTTCCTAACACATTGCAATAGGTCGAATCAAAAAGTTCTGTGGAAATCTAATGACCAACCAGATATATTCTACAATGCAACACAAAGCTCCAATACAAATACACCTACTACCAAGCATACTATCACAACAAACGTCATATCCACTAATAGGCATGAATCGCAGCAACTGTTGGACTAACCACCGCATCCGCCCAGTGGTACTAGCCTTTTCAAGGGCACCTATTACAAGCCTAAAACCAGTTTTTTAATAACAAATTACACCATTTTGTGTCAATTTTGAACCCTTTGTTCTCCGTTGATACTGCATTTCATGCAATGATACACATATCCCCATGAACTAATGATCTCAATGTATTAATTTAGTTTGGTTGCATGTCGATCGGTCATGCTATCATTGAGATTGATTGTTTCGAAGTTTGGCATGTCTTAGCTTGTTTTTTTTTCAATTTTCTCATGACCAGTTGTTGTATCGACCTAACAAAATTCAAATTTTAGCTAGTAAAATAAATTACACTTTTTTCTACACCCCAACCATGACAAGACGTCGTCATACGCACTCCAGCGCTAAATAAAAAAGTGTAATTTAAAACGTGTAAATTCAATTTATCCATATTTCATACCCCGGACGCAATGGACCATACCGCGTTTCACAGAACCCTAGCCAGAGAGCCCCTCCACACACCACACATGATTGTAGCTCAAAAATTCCCATGCTAGCACACACCGGAGTTCGCAAAGTACTGATACAATTACTGGTCAAATTCTGACGCGATACAAAAACTGGTTTTAGGCTTGTAGTAATAATTCAGAATCATATTCAATTAGTTCATTAGACAATTATTTTGTCAAAGAGAGCAAAGGGTGGAAGTTCCATCACGACAATATGTCCGCCTGTCCATATTCTACATGTATACACATGTACGTCTCCCAACAGCAACACTTCACAAAGACTAGCCAATTGGTCCCTTGACATACTAGCAATCAAAAGGAAATTATGCCCACCCATCTTTGACCCACACAATTGCCCAACATGCAAATGTTCAAACACCCATGATCCAAATGGCAACCAGAAGCAAGAAGATGCTGGCCCACAATCTTATACACAATCATGGGCCACAACATTACAACCGGCACTCACAACTGCTTGGTACATATGAATGACAACCAAAATAGACCTTGAAAGAACAAACCTCAACATTTGGATATCTCAGCCCAACCTTTTGACATATGCTTCTAACCAGATCCAATTACATGCACAACAACACATACACCTTGCCCATATATGACAATTGGAGCAGTCATCACCGTCACTCATTGTAACAATGCGCCTTCTACATTTGACTCTTCTGTAAATGCTAGTTCCTTTCTCTTGGCTGCCGCCAAGCATCTCCAGATGGTCGAACATAAAAAGCTCATGCACTCCAATAGATGACCTGACTCTGAATTCCAGAGTGGACTCCCAGTGGAACAATCCATCAAAGAACTCATCAAAGCAAATATGGTACTCATACCTACTATAGCAATTGGCCCACATGGCAGATGGGGACCCATCAACATAAAATTCCTCAGGCCCAACCTCAAGCTAACAACACAGAATCTCCAATTTAGCTTTCCAGGCGAACGAAATGCTCAAAACATGTTCACATGGGCAACTTCACACCCTTGTACAATGAAGATTCTCAAAACAGCAGATGCAATGTGGAAATCAAACAGAACTCAGAAATTCTTTGGATACAGCTCCACCTCTCCTACTACATCTATCTACACCACTCAACAACTGGGACTAGGTCTTACCAAAGCCTTTTTGACTCACTTCTAATATGCTACCAAACAGCTTAAGCTTATGCAATAGCTCTTCAATTAAGGCATGATCAAATAAGCACCTTGGATTGAGCACTAGAGTAGACCCTAAAATGGCAAATGGCCAATCCATCCTGGATTTGCCCCGGTCTTGGATCCAGCAGGACAACCTTTGTCTTGGATCCAGGATAAATATTTTTTAATATTTTCCATTTGCAAATTAAAAACATTACAGCGCAATTTAAGAACATACCATTGTTCTCTCTGTTTTGTCCCACGCTCCATCCTCTATGCTCATCCCATCATTGTCATTTTGCTTGCAATGTGAATAATTGAAGACACCCTCAATGAATTTGAATGAGCGTTAGATCATCAATTCTACGAGATGAATATTAATGTGGCAATCACTTACCTTTGGGCAGATTTCTTCTGAATACAAACATTTTAAGGCAAACATGGATGTGAAAGCTGCTGCAAAGGCTGCTTCAAAGGCCACCCGGAAGAAGGCTGCGGCTGCTACGTACTACGGGAATGTAGGGCTCATTTTTCATAACTACTTTGGTCAAAATTTTGTCAACCTATCCTGATTCCAGGACATCTTGAACCCAGGACAGATTTTCTGTCCTGGATGCATGTATCCAGAACAGAAAATCCATCCTGGAGCCAACGCATGCTGAATACAAGACAGATATTATTCCATGATCTAGAAACATTCCGTCCTGGATACATAGGACAGATAAAGTGTAGTACGATACCTAGAGAGAGAGACAAGAGAAAGAGTATGGTAGTTGTATGTACAGGTCTGTACTCATCGTCAGCAACATTCAGGCCAATTGTGGCGGGAACTCTGTCGTCTGTCCGGATGTCACCAACTTGACCATTACACGTGGAGTATTTTGACTCCTTTTCGGGGATTTTGCGTTGGAACTTGTACATTATTTGTATTTGCTTCTCCTCTTGCTCGGCTTCAACTCTACGAACGAAAGCGCTGACACATCGCGAACTGCCTGTCGCCAATCAATCTTCGTTGGACCAGCCGATCAGCCAGAGAATGGTCAACCGAACCGACCCATCAATCAAAATAAAATCAGGGGCTGAGTAGTACCATCTCATTAGTAGATCAATACAATTTAGTGCCTTTTATCTGGGACTTGAAAACGAATAATCTGTTGGATCGCATCAACGACTCGTCGACTACGACTTTGAATTGTCAAATGAAGTGTCGCACCCAACATCACTACAACGGATGTGGCATGATACGTTCACGATGCAGCGGTGCCTCGTCGTCCTCTATGCGAGGCATATTATTCGCATTGTATTACAGTTCAATTCTTCAACCGATGGTGAACTGCTCATTACACCCCCACACTAACTTTCTTCCACGGTGGCAACTTCATCGGCATTCATGGCGAAGACGACGTGGCGGGACCAGCAGCAGCAGAATACCAATCATTCCCGGCATTCGTGGTGGTGATTATGGGGGTGATGGAGGTATAAAAGTGGTAGAGGCTGGTAATGAGATCAACGAGGATGACATATTCTCTAATGAAGAAGCAAAAGATCCTGCCTTGTCTTCTTTTACAACCGACGCGACTTACCAAACCGAAATGGAACTTGAAGAAGAGGAAGAAGTAAAACATTATGAGAGCCAATTTGATGTGGTAAAAGAAGATGAGAGTAGTCGTGCGAAGAAGGACACTATGGAAACAATACATGTCATCAAAAAGGATGGTACATTGCAGCCTCTGGAGAAGAAAAAGGTGAGTAGTGCCCTGCATCTTTTGATGTTTCCAAAAACAAAACGATCTCCATCTCTTATCTACTATCAATCATGGGTCTTTCCCCTTTCGTGTTGACTCTTCAATATCCAGATATTGCAACGGTTGGAACATCTCTCCAACGGACTCGATCTACGATTCCTTTCACTTTCTGATCTGGCCCAATCCATAATGGAGGGCACCTATCCCAACATTACCACGTGCGAAATTGACACACTCGCCTCCGAAACGGCCGCATCAAAGTCCACTCAACATCCGGACTACTCCCGTCTAGCCGCACGGATATGCATATCGGCCAATCATAAGTCGACGCCATCATCCTTTGCCGAAGCAATAGAAATACTAAACGAAGATGGAAAGGGGTTTGTGAGTAATGATATTGCAGATTTGGTCCGTAGACGATCACAAGAGATTGAAGAGCGGATTGATATGTCGAGGGATTTTGATATGACGTACTTTGGTTTCAAAACACTCGAGAGATCATATTTGCTGAAGTTGGATCAGGATACGATTATTGAACGACCGCAATACATGTGGATGAGGGTGGCGCTTGGGATACATTGTTGTAAGCCTCACGAGGAGGAGGATGGGACGAATAACATTGATGCAGATGACGAGAAAAGCGCTGCTAATCGACAACGAAGAAAAGGAAGGTCGAAACTTGCCAAAGAGGAGGAAGAAAATGCCAACCTTAAGGATGCATTCGAAACCTATGATTTAATGAGTCGAGGATACTTCACGCATGCTAGTCCGACATTGTTTCATGCAGGAACGACACACCCTCAATTGAGCAGCTGTTTCTTGGTTCAAATGAGCGATGATTCCATAGATGGCATTTACGATACCCTGAAACGATGTGCTGTAATTTCCAAGGTGAGAGAGGCCCGACACTTTTTACGCTTTTGTATATAACATTATGCCCCGCATTTTCTCAAATGGAACTGCTCTGATTTGATGTTGAAGGCTGCCGGGGGCATTGGCCTTTGTGTCAACAAAATTCGTGCTCGTGGAACATTCATCAAAGGGACACGCGGCGTTTCTAATGGACTCGTGCCCATGCTCCGTGTTTATGACTCAACGTCACATTATGTTGATCAAGGCGGGGGGAAACGTCCTGGAGCATTTGCCATCTCTCTAGAGCCGTGGCATGCGGACATATTTGATGTGTTNTTTATGAAGCGGGTCGAGGAGGATGGTGTTTGGAGTTTGATGTGCCCGCACCAATGTCCAGGTCTTGCTGAGTGTCACGGCGAACAGTTTGACCAGCTCTACAAGGGTTATGAATCAGAAGGGAGGTTTATTCGACAAGTCCGAGCTCGTTCGTTGTGGGCTGCGATATTGGACGCACAAATTGAAACCGGCACACCCTACTTACTTTACAAAGACGCGGCGAATAAGAAGAGCAATCAACTCAATCTTGGGACAATCCAATGCAGTAATCTTTGCACTGAGATTATTCAATACACTGACAAGGAAGAAGTGGCTGTGTGCAACCTGGCGAGTATATGCCTGTCAAAGTTTGTTGTGAGCGACAGAGGCAGCTACGGTTCCACCAAACCGGGCACAGCGTACTTCGACCATGCGGAGCTCCATAGAGTGGCAAAGATCGTAACAAAGAATTTAGACAAGGTGATAGATATAAATCAGTATCCAATCGAAGGTGCAAAGAAGTCTAACCGAAGTCATCGGCCAATCGGGATTGGTGTGTCCGGGCTTGCGGATGCGTTCTTGCGCCTCGGTTTACCGTTTGCATCCACTGATGCAAAAGAATTGAACGAAGCTATATTTGAAACAATATACCACGCTGCACTTGAAGCTAGCCATGAGATTGCACAGGAGAAAGGGTCGTATGCCACATTTGAAGGTAGTCCAGCAAGTATGGGAAAATTGCAATTCAATCTTTGGGGTATGAATGACGATAAAACTCCAAGTAGGCGTCGACGTTTTAATGACAAGTCGGGGGAAAATTTACATCAAACGCTTCAACGATATGCTAAACCTGTGGAAGAGTTCGGGTACGACTGGGATAAATTGCGGCAAAAAATAATAAACGGCGGTCTGCGGAACTCATTGCTCGTCGCACCCATGCCAACGGCTTCAACGTCTCAAATACTTGGAGTCAACGAATGCTTTGAACCGTTTGCCTCAAACCTATATGTTCGCCGTGTCAAGGCTGGAGAGTTCATCGTTGTTAATCCTCATCTGATACAAGATTTGACTGACTTGGGAATTTGGAACAAAAACGTCAGAAATCAGTTGATGAGAGATGGAGGTTCGGTAGCCAAGATCGACTGCATTCCTGATCACCTCAAAGAGCTGTACATGACAGTCTGGGAGATAAAAATGAAAGATATCATAGACATGGCCGCTGATAGGGGGAGGTTTATTGACCAAAGTCAAAGCCTTAATTTGTTCATGGCTGTCCCTACGGCCAACAAGCTAACTGCGATGCACTTTTACGCATGGAAAAAAGGTTTGAAG
>JALLAX010001211.1:0-10534 GCA_036939555.1 Discostella stelligeroides
GCTATTGTTGTTATTGTTGTTGTAGTAGTAATTATTATTGGAGAGGAGTTGTGCCGCTGCTCATCTCGCTGTAGCAGATGCCAGCGTCTTGGATGATGATGATATTGTCTCAGTGGCGGAGCAAATGCGAAAGCACTACCAATACTGCTGCTGCCACTGCTGCTACTTCCAATGACAATAACTAGAATAATTGATAGTGCTAGTAAGGATGACGCTGCTGATGCTGTCACTGCCGCCGCTGCCGTTATTGAAGACATCCACACAGGGAAAGAATAACCGATAACCAATAAACACCATTCGAGATTCGAGCACTATCGTAATCGTAAGGTAAGATACTTTTCACTTTTTGGATGTTGCCGCCTCATTTCTCATTTCCCGCCACAATTTCCTCCTCATTGCATGGAGCTGCGCTTCTTACTTCTCGGCGTCTTCAGTTTGGCGCGCAGACAATTCGAAAAGATTACGGATGGTCCACCTCATTAACATTAAAAAATTTCCTCCATCGATTAATATTTCCTCTCATTACCCTAGTAGGCACCCACTATCTCGCCATAATTATCCTCGATAAGAAGTAGACTTCCATCATACAAAATAATGTCGTCGTCGTCGGCCTCGTCAACGTCAACCTTTCTGACCAAAGTTGCCACCCTCCGCGACTTTCTTAATGGTATGGGCTTTCATGTCGTGTGCGACAAAAAATACAACCGCAACAGCGGCAGCAACAGTAGTACAACAAGCAGCAGCAGCATCCACGGCAACGACAAGAAAATCGCCACCATTATTTCCGAACGTGAATTGTGTGACACTTTGAAAAATTGCGGATATGTGGTTGAAGTCGCATTGGAGCGTATTATTATGGCATTGTCATTGAGTTCGACTTGTAGTGGCAGCGGTCAAAATTCTAATGCTACAACTACTAATACTGCAGATGATGATGATGATGATATAGTCGGTGATTGTAAATACAATGATGAAGCAACAAAAAGTGCAATCTCATCAACCACTTGGAAGACCAGAAATTCGTTGTTGACGTCGTCGTTGTCATCATCGTCCACTTTGTCCATCATGACGTCCACAACATCATTCTCATCGAACTCATCAAAGACTACAATTTCAAAATTGAAAACAATGACGCCGTTGACGACACCCAAAAACAACAACATCCATGCCAATAAGCGATTGAAAATTAATCATGCAAATGGTGGTGGTGGTGGAAGAGCAAGATTCAATGCAATGAGTGGTGGCACAACAATGGCATTCCACAACAACAACAACAACAACAACAGCAACAATCGAAGATTACTATTATGCAAGCGATGGACGGTAGCAATCTCTACCAATCCGCAACGTGGGGGATGCAATGTACGGTATGGTGAAATGCTTGATTTTGGAGAAAATTACAGTTCTACTGCAACCACTACCGCTCCGCAGAGGAAAGGAATTCTCGGCAGTAGTGGGAAGAAAATGAACCAACTACAACAACGACGAGGAGGAGGAGGAGGAAGAGAAACGACTCTGGGAAAAGATCCAATGGTGGTACGATTTCGTTCCCACTCTTCATCATCTGGAAGTATTATCCAGGGGACGCTCAGTCGATACTTATCCTCCATATTGTCACCACTGTTGCGATATCTTCCCCCCGACGCGACGATGATTCCTCCTTTCATGATTCACATTCACAGCTTATTTCCATTGAGGGAAAGGCAATGATGGAAGACTATGGATTGGTTATTGGAAGCGAAATTGCAATTGTCCTCGAGGTTTACATTAATGATCCCGTTCGATTCTTTGGCTTGTTTCACTCCAAACAACAACGAGAAGAAGGAGCAGTCAGTGGCGGGAGAAATGAGGGAGCTTCCTATTTTGCTCATCTCAAAAAGGGAGGAGGAGGAAAGAAAAAGAAGGCAAACAACGTATCGTCAGAGAATGGATACATAGCAGAGGCTGCATTCCGACTGTTGCAGTGGGCTGAGAAGGGTGGCGAAGAAGAAGAGGCGTTCACTCTCGTGCAGCGAGAGAGTGTGCAGTCATGGCAGAGAATACGGCGTCATTTTCATCCTCCAAAGATGATGATTATGACGATCTCGATCGAGGCGGAAGTGCGGGTGGAGAAGAGAATGTGATAGTGTTGGAAGAGGAGGGCGAGGTTGTAGTTGACGAGGAGGAGGCGGATAACAAATTCAGTCAATTGTTTCTCTCCTCTGCATCCGATGACAGAAAGAATGATCCACTTCAGTCAAAGAAGTTGCCTGAGCTATCGGATCCCACGGGCTTTCGGCTGGATATTTCATTACGACCCTATCAACGCCAGGCGCTTTACTTCATGTGTCGTCGGGAAGGAGTGTTTATCAACGGTGAAATGGGAGAAGTAGATGACGACAATGACGTCGATAAAGAATTGAATTCATTATTGGCGAAACAACTACTGCCATCAACGATAAAAGGAAGTCCGGACGCATCGAAGTAGTATTGGGACGGCGACGAAGAAACAGTAGCTACCTGCAACTGTGGCCCCGTTGGTTTGCGCGATGATACTGTAGCATCCAGTGCTATCCCCGTAATTGGGTACAATAGTTCCTTAAGGACGACGGAGAATGTTGACATGAGAAAACGAAGGAAGTATCCACCATCCTCTTTGGGAACGACGGTTTTTAGTCGCCGCCGATGATTTCAAATCTGTCTTTGCCTTTTATGTCAATGAGCTAATGGGAGTTGCATCCGCACATCCGCCGAATCCTCCCAAGATGTGTTGCGGAGGCATACTGGCGATTCGGATTAGGCAAAGCGGTGATGCTCCTCCCTTTGATACTGAAAACAAATGAACAGGAAGTTGGGACGGTGTCTCCAAAAGATCAATTCGAGACAAGTACCTTTACACCCCGGGCAAGACGTGGTTCTTGTCAAAAAAAAATGGTTGCATCCGAAGATGAAAGTGAGTGTGAATATCAGAAGAATGATGATGATGATGATGATGAATCATGGGCCGACAAAAACGGCTTGGCTCTGGCGAAGGAACTCCCCAGTATCAACGCAGAGAAATCCAAAGGAACAACTCTGGTCATTGCACCGTTATTGCTCGTTTCTCAATGGGAGGAGGAGTTGTCAACGAAAACAAATTTATCAAATTTACTGTACTACGATTCGACTACGAAGAGGAGAGTAGGCGTTGATGACTTTGCATGTGTTGACGTAGTCATCACAACATATGGAACTGTCCAAAGTTTGTTCGAAGCAAAATTACGCAGTGGCTCAGTCGAGGCGAGACAAATGCATCCGATTTTCAACTTTGCTTGGAAGAGAATTATTCTCGACGAAGCTCAAGAGAGATAACAGAAATTTTTAAGTACATCTTATGGGTCTACGAAGACGATTCTAAGATTGCACTAAAGCTCACGTGATAAAGAATCCTGGTACCTTAGTTGCCAAGGCTTGTTGCACCCTCACATGAGAATGCCGTTGGGGCATCACAGGAACTCCCATTCAAAACTCATTGCAAGATGTTTATGGACTACTGAAATTCCTTCGACACGAACCATNTCACAGGAACTCCCATTCAAAACTCATTGCAAGATGTTTATGGACTACTGAAATTCCTTCGACACGAACCATGGTGCGACTTTGCATTCTGGCGTAATGCCGTCACCGACTTTGAGATTTCTGCTTGTAGCAGAAACTTAACAAAAAAATCGGTTGACGTAAACGTAAACGATGATGGTGTCAAGGACTTCTCCTCCGTCACAGCCTTTGGTCGTGTCCGACGCTTATTGGCTCCCATCTTATTGCGACGAACTAAATCCACGCTAACAGAGGACGGTACTCCCATTGTCATTCTTCCTCCCATTGATTACTCAGTTGTTCATGTTACGCTATCATCTCCCGAGAGAGAATTTTACAATGCTCGTGAGTGAATATATTTGCTTGAATGCTGAGCTAATTTGTCGCATTTTTCTTCTCACTGTTCGTGCTGTAGTTCTCGAGCGATCTCAATCCATTTTTGAAGGATTTCTCAATGCTGGCACAGCGTCAAAGTCTTGGTTTGCCATATATTTTCACTTCTCCAGAGATTGCGTCAAGCATGCGATCATGTCTCGTTGACAGTAACTAAGAGTGCTAAATCTGAATCTGGTGATAGCCGTGTCGAGGTTGATTCGGTGAGCGAGGTTGTTGGAGGAGACGCTGTTGATAATGACGTGAGTGTGTAGCGATGTGGTTACGAGTGCGTTTAATTGTATCTTTTGCTCAACATATTTCCAGTTCCTTAGCAGGTTATTACTTAAATTCAAAAACACATCGAGTGAAGTAAATACATCAACTGCTGGCGAACCAAATGCCTTTGCCAAACAAGTTGCAGAAAAAATATCCATTTGTGTTCAGTCCAGTGACGAATTTCTGAAGAGCGAATGCCCGGTTTGTTTGGAAGAACCCAGGGTGGAAGATGCCGTGTACAGTAAGTGAATATCAAATTACCATTGTATCAGTGCTCAGCCTTCTTTTCAAAACTCACTCTTCCGTGTCCACTTACAGCTCCGTGCGCACATATGTTCTGCAGAGATTGTATACTCTCTGTATTTCGGGAGCAAACAGTCCGCGCCAAGAAATCAAATATTCCTAATGTTCCTGACGCAGGCAGAGGTGGAGGTCATTGCCCGGTTTGCCACTCGTTTGTAAAACAGTCATCCATTGTTCAGATTTCAAGAACTGAGAATGGACAGGCCGTTTCCGAGTTCCTCGATCCGCTGCCAGACTCGGAAAAGGAAAATTTGCTCAATGTCGCAACCGACGCAAACCGGAGGGTGTCGGCAGCGAGGTTAACTCTTGAATCGGCAATAAATGGTGCTAGAAGCTCCAAGCTTCAAGCTATTTTGTCAGAGCTAGAAAAAGTGAGGAACGACAGTAAGGTTCTCATCTTCTCGCAATATTTGGGGTTTCTGGACATTATCGGCACAGCCTTGAAAAAGCTCGGCGTTCAGTGTTTTCGCATTGATGGTAGCATGTCACTGAAAGAAAGAGTGTCAGCGATGAGTACCTTCAACAAAAGCCAAAGTGGGTCTGTTTTTTTATTGTTGATCCATGGTGGAATCAGGCTTTAGAGGATCAATGTGAGGCTGTTGAAGAAGTTTTCTGCGCTCTCATTATGCCTTTCGTTTCTCTCATCACCTGCAAAAAATGAAACATCGAATCTTTCCTCCCTTATCGCTGATCGCTACACTCAGGTATAAATCGAGTTCATCGAATAGGCCAGCGAGCAAAGATAGTGCGAGTTAGGAAGGTAAGACTGATGCAACGACTGAAAATTTGCGACCTGAATATTGTTCGTCTTACGCCGTGGTACCGTATGATCACATCTCCATATTTAGTTCGTTGTGATCGATAGCGTAGAGGAAAAGATTGTGACTCTCCAGGCGAAGAAGAAGGTGAGACCTATCTATCCACGATTAGCAGTGCATTAGTTGATGAAACGTCTGAATGAATCATGTTTTTTATTATGGAACGCAGGGGATGGCGAATGAAATTTTGAGCGAGGGCGACGACGGAGGCCAGCTGGATGGCGCTGCCAAGCCTTCGTTAGATGACTTCAAATTGTTATTGGGAAGATACTGACTCTAAGACAATCTATTTGTAGCTGCCAAAATCGATAACTAGTAAAAGTTAGGAATGATAACTTGCCGCGTATTTGCGCGTTCGGCAGCAACCTTCTCTCGTATCAGGTGTCCTGACCACAAACTCCGTAGGATATGATAACGATCTAGATTCAAATTTAGAGGCCTACCTCTGTACTGCGGGGTTTCTCCAAAATAATCAACGTATGGGCTGTGGACATAAGCGGCTTTTTGTTCATGAATGACCAAGCCGACGCATTCTTGAACTAGAAAGTAAATGCCCGCCCCACCCCCGCACCGGCCCGCGTGTTTCGTGCATTCGCCTTTCCCAGAAGCATTTAATATCTTTGAGCAAAGAAATAAAAGTAAGAATTGGCACAATCGATACGCAACACAAGTACGTGACAGGCTCAGCGTGAACGCACCTGTCCACAGACGAGGCAAACAGACGTTTGTTCGCAGTCGGGATAAAGCTCGCTTAATGTTGCATACAAATCGGTGTAGGATTTCGGCAAACACGAGATACGAGGTAACAACCCATTCCCGCTCGACATGGCAGAAAAGGAGTTTCCCAGCAATGGGACACAATTTGTGGGTATGTCAGGTTCACCAACGCAAGATGGCACTGGCCATGTAATTCCGTGAAACATCCGAGGTGAATCAAGCTGATTTGTGCTATTTCCAGTCGAACGCGCATACCACGATTTCATAACTTCCTGTAGCAGATTAGATTGTAGAAGTATCCGATGACTTTTTAAGTCGAACAACGCCATATAGCGTTTTATGGTTTTGATTGTCGATTCTACCACTTGAGAATCGTGTTGGCTTTGTTCCTTCAAACAGAATGAGTTTGGAATAAGTAGTTGGCATATCACAGCGAGATCTTTGAGAAATGAAATCACTTCATTCTTAGCTGCTTCGATGGCATGCAAGATATGGGATGTTATTCCATCTATATCACTCGGATTGACACGAAGAGTCGGTGGTGCTAGCTCAAACTCTGATTTTGATGGAGCGAGCATCGTGCGGAGAACAGCGACACCAAAATGTCTCCAATTTTGTTCGTCCTCATCAGTACACGCAGTTATTTGCATCATATTTCGCTCAATAAGCATTAAAACTTGCTGCTCCCAGAAGGGATCGTCATCAAAATTTATCCTCAGCCTTGCAAGGATGACTTGAGCAACTCTCGCAATCAACCCTAACTGAATGAAGTGTCTGCAATCATCCACCACAGAATCCATGCTATACCTCCCTTCTTCTGCTCTTGCACGGCCACAAACTGCAATCAAAGCTCCAGTTGTGTGAGTGAGGACATGACTGCAAAGAATTGGATAAGCAACAGGTGCTCGTTTGATTAACGAATACTCGTCCAAGCAGAAGTCAAATGGATCGGGTTCAGCCTCAGGAAATGACATGCAGAGATGGACAACTTCTAGTGACACAGGGCTTGTTGCCGCCATCAGGGCAAGTGACAAGTGTCGTAGTTTTCCAAGGCGGCCATCAAAGGGCTGATAACCACCATCCACTACCGGGTCTGCCTCTGGAAAAAGCAACAAGTCACCACCGAAGGAAACATTGCTAATGCCAAATTTAGAGTAAATTGATGGTTTGTCTGATGCCAACGATTCATGAAGAAGCTGTCTAGTTTCCGCTGCCTCTGAACAACAGGTGTAAGTAAATGCTTGAATCGAGAGCATCATCTTCCATATCAGTTTTTCTCGCGACAATTCCTGACGACGGCTCTCTGTTAAAGTTGACGGCGACAAGCATTGTGGCCACTGAATAAAACGAGTGGAGGGTTAGCAGATACAAAAAAATCGAACGGAAACATCATGATACTTACATCAACCATCTCCTTTCCAGCTGCTCGATTATCTTTGTTGTACTCAGCTTTTTCGCTCAGATAGTGACGGAACTCCCCAAAATTATTGAACAAATTCTCTTCTCCGATTCGCCTCATGTCTGCTTTCAGTGCAGTTTGTAAAACAGTCATCCATTGTTCAGATTTCAAGAACTGAGAATGGACAGGCCATTTCCAAGTTCCTCGATCCGCTGCCAGACTCGGAAAAGGAAACTTTGGTCAATGTCGCAACCGACGCAATTATCATTTCTAGTAGCCCACCACTTTAAACTTGACAAGAAATCATGGAGTGTAACGGTATTTTCAAACTGTGTCCTTTCGATTTTGCCACTGCAATCAATTTGAATACTCTCATCTGAAAAGACAGAAGTCCGCAACTTTGATGCATCACATTTATTGTGCTCGATCTTATCCGTCCAATCAGCTGCAACATCCACAAATGGTATCAAACAGTTGCTTAATCTCTGACATAGTGGACATCGAAACTCTCGTTTCTTGCCACTTTCAAGTCTCTCAAAGCGATGGGAGGATACTGTTTTTAAGTAAGCATCACAGCAGTCTTTATGAATAGCATGCCCACAAAGCGAGACTCTCAAAGATAGCTGATATCATCCGCCCTCGTGCAGGCACCCTGTCACCACCCATAATTACAGTACTAGCCTGTGAGTAGCCGCAAAAAGCCAGCGCCTTCTCGTTACGCGAGACACCCTCGGGGAAGAAGACAGAATGATTGTAGTTCTCCGTATTTCTTTTTGGGCTTAAATCGACTTGCATCGGGTCATGACTATCCCCACCGCAGACAATACACTGGGGTCGTTCCCGCATGAGTCTTATACCAATATTTTGTGAGGTAGTTCGGGACATGTGGGGAGTATGCGGTGTATAAGGAGTGTTGGGTGATGCAATAGGCGAAGGAAAACCCAATTCTCGTGTTGAGGAGAGGACTCCAACCTCAGAAGATTCATTTCGTACTGGCGTGGAAAAAGATGATGCATTGTTGCTACCTCTTGAGGGCGACATACTTTCAGCAATGTCTCCACTCATGCCACCTTCGTCATCATATCCTGGGGAACGTCCAATATGCAAATTTGGCCATCTGAGCCTTCATCGAGGCCACTGCTTTCGCCTTAGCTGCATTTTTCTCTTGTTCCCCTTTTTTCACTGGTGAACTATCTTGAAAATACCCATCCTTAGCTGATGAAGCCGCATCAGGGTTAAATTTAGCTGCAAAGTTGCACAAAAACGCAGCTCCCGATCGCAATGCTGGGTCTAAACCACCCAGGAATCCGCTGCGTTCGCCTGCCTCGCCACCTATCCTCTTGAGGAGGGTCAGTGCGTTTTCTTTTCCAATATACCAGTTGGAGTTCATCACTTCTGACGGGTCTCTTAGCAAAGCCATAGCGACCCAATCGCATGCACTTGGAGCACTTACTCGGTTGTAAAAAACACTTCCAACGTCGCCTCCTCCCACTTNCGACCCAATCGCATGCACTTGGAGCACTTACTCGGTTGTAAAAAACACTTCCAACATCGCCTCCTCCCACTTCTCTCCAGTGAGCAGAGTTTCCCGTGTCGCTTGAACAAGCATCCTCCCACGCAAATGCACCGAGTGTTAATAAGTGTACTGCACGAGCCAGCACTGTCTCACTCTTCTATTTTTCATCATACATAAGGTCTCCTCGTACTTTAGTATTATCTGAGAGAGGACAATCAACGAGAGATTCGTCGCAATGAACGTGCAAGATTTTATATACCATTGCAAGAATACAGGAATCTGCAGTCAAGTCACGACGAATTCTTCTAAAGGATGAGTGAGCCGGAGCTGGACGAGGGGCATATGGCGAAGACGGCGATGGTTTGGGTCGAATCTCAGCGGCACTTTGATGAGCCCTGGTACTGATGTGGTGAAAGGCAGGGTCGTACTCCTTCCAAGCGTCGTTCAACAAACTCCATTCATCGGGTGCTCTCTGCAGTCAAGTCACGACGAATTCTTCTAAAGGATGAGTGAGCCGGAGCTGGACGAGGGGCATATGGCGAAGACGGCGATGGTTTGGGTCGAATCTCAGCGGCACTTTGATGAGCCCTGGTACTGATGTGGTGAAAGGCAGGGTCGTACTCCTTCCAAGCGTCGTTCAACAAACTCCATTCATCGGGTGCTCCACTTCTCTGCTTCCTCACGGCAACTTCGCTTAGAGCATCTTCAAGAGCAGCCCCACTTGCATCATCAGGACTAACAAACGTTTTGCTCAAGACTGCATTGTCCCGCTGCGATAAAACACATGATGCTTCAGCCATTTCACTGTGAGTTTTATTTCCCGACGCGAGTCGATGAATGACCTCTCTTTTCAGTCGCCTTTTAGCTTCAAATGCATGCTCGCTAAAGCTGAGAGGACTGGGTGATGGCATTTCCTAAACGAATGGAGGCAAAAGCAAGACTATCAGAATTGACTGTGAAATATACGCTCTGCATAAGCATTGATACTCACCGATATTAATAAGATGATGAGGTGCAACAGCTCTTGCACAAGAGCCAGGCATGTTGGCGGGTCAGGAGCTGGGCAATAAGTCCAAGGTAGAACTAGCTCTGGTGATGATTCATTGGTTACATCAGCGCCATCAATTTCAGGGGGGTACAATCCTTGCCTTACTTCACTTTTATAGCGCTGTACATTTGCATTGGGTGCTTTTTCGAACCCAAGAAAGTCAAATACACCATAACGATGAAGTAGCAAATTCTGTGATGCCGTGATAGATACAAAAGGTGAGGGAATTTACAATGAATAAGGAACGAGCAAAACACTGCAATTACCACTAATCTCGCTGTCCCTTGACCGATGAACGCCAACCTCGCTATAGATGTTTTCACATCTGAATTATTTTCATCCATCGAAGATGCGCTTCCGGCTACGCGAGATGTATGACAAATCAGAGAGAATTGCAGAAGAAGCATGTCTGCATCAGCAAGAGGACGGCAAAATGGTGGCTCTGCGTAGTTCAACACTTGATCATTCATTCCTGGCCCATTCCGTCTCCAGAGGCCTGCTCGAATTTGAGCAGCCCTGTTGAAAGT
>JALLAX010001212.1:0-14078 GCA_036939555.1 Discostella stelligeroides
ATAGCAATAGCCTCATAAATCTTCTAGTTCACCGTTTATCTTTAGTCTTTCTGCTCTGTTCTGTAGTTTGTCCTCTATAGTAGTAAGAGAGGCAGAGACACTCTTATTAAAGTCCTGTTGGCTGTCAATCTGAGTCTGAATATTGGTGGCCTGGAGACAAAGTAGGTCCATTGTAGTAATCAGAGACATGAGATCTGAGGGAGGGGAAAAAGTAGCACCCCCAGAAGTGTTAGGACCGGCCCCCCCAGAGTCATGTGATGGTGGCAGTCAAGAGGGAACCACCCCCCCAGAGTCAAGGATCTCTGTGTCGGTGGAGAGATCAAACGTTGGATGTGCTGAGAAATCAATTGCACCAGATCATCGTGGCGTCATGCGTATGGGAATTGGGAGAACCAGCCGTAGAGACTGATGCTGCTGTTGACGTAGGATCAGGTGCGGCCGGTGGTTGCATCGGTGCGATGGCATCATCTTGGTGGCAGCCGGTGGAGGCGCCAATGCAATGGCATCATTGGCAGCATCCGCGTTGGTGGTGGCCACGGAGGAGCGTCCGCGTTGCCTACCCATCATAGCCAGGTGGGAGCAGAGCAGAGGTAGTGCCACAGTTGGGTGGAGGACACTATGTTTGAGAAAAGAGGGCTCTATAACCTAATAGTCCCAGCCCCCTTTACTCCCGGGATGATATGGAAGAAGAAGAGACAAAACAATGAGATGTTAGAGTACGTATTAGTCTCTATCGTACGTATAATCAATGTCATGATTAGCCAAGCAGCTCAAGACTGTTCAACAATGAGGGGGACATTGCCAGCAATGACAAGACAAAACTCACTTCAAATGCTCACAGCTCACATGCATAATGCTCCGACAATTGCATCCATTTCTTCCACATGAATTGGCGCTCTCACATTTGATCCAGCACTGCGGCGACCGGCGACAAGATGAGGAACAGCCAGAGCTGATTGCTACCAATGATCACACAGAGTTCATCTGCTGGCACTATCTACCAACTTGTCCATTTCCCTTTCACCAAGCTGAAGCAACTTGCCAACAAGCTTGAATTTTGAGGAAGTTTGCCAAGATTGCCATCCCAAAATGTGCAGGCTGCATCTAAGGTGCAATGACAAAAGTACTTTGGTGCACAAGCCAACAACAAAAGTGTGAAATCTTTGTAGCTACCCGCCCAGGCAAATGTGTTTCAATCGATCAAATGATATCCACTCAAGTTAGTTTTGTTGCACAACTAAAAGGGAAGCTCACCCTGTGAGGCTACAAAGCTGCCACCATTTTTGTCAACCACTACTCTAGAGTATGGTATGTAATTTCTATGCAGCAATACTCCCCAGCACACGTGTGTATGTAGAAAGGCTAGGTTTAGGTTGCCAGTTACTGAGTAACAGTAACCAGATTTGGGGGGTCAAAAACACAGTAATAGTAATGGCCAAAAGTAATTCCTGTTGATTACTGTGATTACTGCAGTAACCATATTCGCTAATTAATGACTCTCTATGTAGATCCTACAGAGGAACTCTCTAAAAATCGCCAAAAACTCGTTTTAGAGAGCTTTATTTCTTATTTCTGTTTCAAAAGAAACCACAGTAATAAAAAATTAGGCTGAAAACACAGTAACGAAAGTAATTACTCAGTAATTACTCAGTAATTGGCAACCTATAAAGGCATAATAGATACGGGTGGAAATAAGGCAAGCCAACCTGTCAAGGAACCACAAGAGCTCCTGAGCTCCCCCGTGCAGGCACGAGTGGGGGAACTGATAACTACATATGTAAATCCTAGACAAAGATTGTAGATCAAGAGCTTGTCTCAATCACCAAACCTCTGCAAAGTAACCATGTAGGATAAACCAACTGAAATAAAAGCTCTCCGTAATTCAGGACTACAGTACGTAATTTCTATATGCAGCAACAAGCAAGTAATAATGCCAATTCAGTGGATATTACTGTATTAATATCACATTGTAATTGCAGATATCATTGTTGCATCTGATTGATATTAATATAGTTTCCACTCTAGTTTGTTGCTAGTGGGGTAAAACTAGCATGAGTTGAAAAAAGGTAAGTAACACAAGTGGAGTTTGGACCAATGATTGCATGTTTATTTTATTTTGCTCTCTCTCACACTCTTATTTCATCCCAACCAATCCATACCCCTCTCTATCTCAGGTGATGATATTAGTTTATAGTTGTCAGGGGAAGTATTTTTTTCTGCATGTTTGGTTGTAATTAATGGGGGATGAAGGGGACACAACAACAAACTAGGTGAGAGCGTCGCAATGGAGAGTATTAAGAGCAGATTAAGATGGTCAAACAATGCAACAATAAAAAATATGATGGAGGACAAAGGGGAGTGAGGAGAGGATGATGGAAGCAAACCAGTTGCAAGGCAAGCAATTTTTTCTTTGACGGCAGCAATAGAATAATCAGGGAGTAAAGACATAAAATAACAACAGTAATCATAGTAGCATCAATTAATTTAATTAATAGATGATTTAAGCTTAGTAACTAATTCTATATTGCCATGATTATTTTTAGTAGTAGCAACTGGCTTTTTGTCATGGTATCGTCAAATTGTTTGAACAATGTGTTGACGTGGAACTGCTTACCGAAGGATTTTTTGGATCAAAGTGTTGACATGGAACAAGGGCAGGGGGGTTGGTTTTTTGGACTTTTTGAGAGGCTGTCTGCAGAGACAAGTCATGATTTCTGGATAGAGGGACTGCCAGACACACAAAAAAGTCTGTTTTCTGGACTTGCAAAAAGCTTCCTGCAGACAGGCTTAGATGCGATATTATCGGTAGAGGTCTGTCCCGACGGGGTTCTCACGAGACGAGACGGGATTTCCCGTGCGGGAAATCCCGTCCCGTCGATTTGGCCACGGGACGGGATTTCCCGGGAAATTTCTTTACTTAGGGATTGCTAGTTTTTTCCTTCCCGCCAATGTCCCCACCAATAATTTTCTTCCCGCCAAACTTCTACGTAACTAGGAACTGGTATGTGTCACAGACAGACCATTTCCCGTCGAATCCCGGGATCCCGTCTAGCCAGCCACGGGAATTCCCGTTTCCCGTCAGACCCCACGAGACGAGACGGGACAGACCTCTAATTATCGGAGCATTTCTGAACCTTTTTTGTATCCAGTCCAGTTCAGAGAAAATCTGAACTGGCTATGGGATGCTGAATTGGACGATTTGGGTGTTATCAAAATTTTTGAATCCATTCCATCTCTGCCTGTAGCTTGCAAAGTAGTGGTAGATCTAATTAAGCAAATCAAGTTTGACGTTTTCTTGCAATCCAACAGGATGTGCACTTCATTCAGTTTGGCGCAAACTGGACTGGATTTTCCAAACTGGATGCAATTTTTTATAATATTGCGCCAGATTGCACCAGATTGCGCCTTTAGAGAGCAGCTGATGGGCTCCAAATGAGCAGCTAGCAATCCCAACTTTTTAACATAGGAATAGTAGTAGAAATATGTAGACTGTTTTCTACATCCTTTTTGTGCTAGCTTCTATGGGGCCCGTCATTTTTTGAGAACTGGAAGATCTGGACCAGCAAGTAAATTTGGGGAGAATGTACACAATTATTCACATAGGAATCCTGATTGTACGGATTTTCTTTCAAAGAGTAAAATAATATTGAATCCTATTTAGAATTGTCAAGAAACTGTCTTCCTATCAGAAAGGAGAAATGTACTTCTTTAACATGTTCCCAGCTGTTTGTGACAATTTGTGGCAATAAGGGACTCTTAAGTGTTGGGAATTACTTGGGAATAACATACTGGGCAATTACTGGGCAATTGGTGGGCAGTGGGCAGTTAGTGGGCAGTTAGTGTGCAATTACTGGGCAATTAGTGGGTAATTAGCAGACAATTAGCGGAGAAAATTAGAGGTGAGGAAATTTAGGTTTAGGGCATAATGTGTTGAATCACAATATTTTTATCTAAAAAGACGTTAACTTGTTCACTCATCACAATGAAGCTGTGAAAACAATAAGAATTACACCAACACCAACAGACAGGACTTTGCCCCTTGCCAACGTTATCTCCTTGTTGGTCAGTGGCCATAGCGCCCCTAACTCAGGCATCTGAAAATACTAGGATGGGATTTACTGCAGTTTTACTGGTTTTACTGGGTAATTTTTTTACTGGGCTGTGGGAATTGGATGATGGACTATGACTGCACTTAAGATTAGCATATCACTTCACCAGGGGAAGATGGTGTGGTAATATATGAGGAAGATAATGGAGTCAACAGTGATTATGCAGTTGTTAGTGGCAATGGTGCTGGCCAGTGCAGTTTAATTGAAAATAGGTGGTATATTCACATTGTCCTATGGATTGCAAGAGGGAATAGCAATGCCATAATGTAATAAATACAAGAGCAGGCCCCCAATAGCATGTCTTTGTTGCTTAATTTTTTACTGGATTTGATACAATAAGTAAAAACTTTTACTGCCTCTGGTTGGACTGGTAAATGACAGTTTTCTCGGAGTAAAAGTGGTTAAAAAGTAAACCCTGGTAAAACCATTTTACTGGATTCAAGCATTTGGTAATTACTTTTTAAATCCGGTAATTGCCAACCTAGGAAAATGGTCTTAATATTCTAAGCCAAATATTTAAATCAGTCTAGGCATTTTAGCGACACTAGAAACATAGTCATAAACATAAATTCAGTAGTCACCAAATTACATCTACTTTCTAGAGTCACTGTTCAATAGTTCACAACAATTTGTAATACTCTCAATGATGATGTTAAGACTGATAAATTGTACTTAGTAAAAAGGACTGTTATTGGTGGTTCCAGTTGAAAAGTTGGTGGAGTCATAAAACACAAACTTCAAGTATTACATCATTTTTTTGTGTCATTGATTCATTATAATATCATTGATTCATTATATTATAATGGTACTATTCCTATATAGATTTTCTATTGATTCATTGTGTCATTGATTCATTATAATGACAAATGTGTGAACACTACATAGGAACCAGTACCATTCAATGAAATTAATGGATCAATTAATGAGTCATGATGGAGCAGGTTCAATTCCACCACCCCTACATGTGTGTGTATCTTTTTATTTTAGTTTCTACATTCTACGTCAACTATGTGCCATCGGGAGAGAGGAGTTGTGTGTCAGGATTGTTGGAATCATATGAGTGCTGACTGTTCAAATGAGGCATTGTGCGATGGGACGTTGATCAGTGGATGCTGTTTCTAATGTGTAAGCTGAATGCTTTTGTGATTCCAAGGCCTAGTGTTTGGATTGTGTGGATTTGAGGTGTGGGTGCGGTGTGTGAGAAATCTAAGTATCTTCTAGTTTTGTGTGCTTTCCAGTAGGAGTCAACTGCAAGAAGAATTGCTGTTGGTGCTGGATGAGATGTGGAGCGTTGGTACATAGTATTAGCATGTGGTTGTGGTTGCAAAGGTGGGAAATGGAGCTGACCAGTAGGTGAAGTGCTGGTTGTGAGGAAGCTTTGCGTGATACCTGTACATCTTCAACCCTCTCCACAATGTATTTAGGGAAGCATTTAATTATTTCACCGAATTTGAAATTCCTTCGTTCTCTTTCTAATAGAACTGGGTATCTCTAGAAAAATGATTCTGAATGCATAAATTATCTAGTTTCGGCAAAACACTTATTTCAGCAAGGCTTTTTGTTTTTGTCCGCTATCAGCTACTAATTTCGAAACCCAGTCATTGTCGAGATTAGCTGAGATAGATCTCAACATCTGCCACTGCAATTACACTGAATTTCTCAGTGGCACTAGCCAGATGTTGATATTGAAAGCACCCCTTTTCGGGATAGTGGGTCGAATAAGCAATTTGTTGATTTGAGTTTCAAGTTTGAATATTTCCCATTTCTTATTAAATCACTATTAATCATATGTAATTTTGGCAGATAACGAATTACTGTAACTCGGCTAATATCCGATATTCTGTCATGCACTTAGAAGGATACCGTACCTTTGACTTCAAACGCAACCTTACGGTAGCGTCGAGCACACCCTGAATGTAGCGGCGCTTAATCTCCGCCGCCGGTGGATGCATCGGCGAATTTCCTTCTCAGTTGAGTCGTTCATTAACCAAACGACTCAACTGCAGAGGAAATTCGCCGATGCATCCACCGGCGGCGGAGATTAAGCGCCGCTACATTTGGGGATCGACGATTCAATTGGTAGCATTGCTCTCGGTTTCAAAATACTTAAGGATTTTTTAAAAAATGACTGTAGTTATTCGATCATATCTCAGGGAATATCCAATATTATGGAACGCGACAAGTGGGAATCTTCTCTTGACACACAGACAAACAATGTTTGTTAAGTAGAAAAGTCTAAATTCGTCATATCCAGAAATCTATTTTTTTAGGGTTGCACTTGAAGTCAAAGGTACAGTAGCTGAAAGTAGATACAACGAAAAAAAGGCTGTCGCCAGCAACAAAAAAATGACATCATAAGTGATATGTCAGAAGATGATATCCACTTTATTTCACAATACGACAAGGACAACAAGTAGTTCAAAGTTATGTCGCAACCAACGACACAAGCGATAGCAATAGACTTGCTCTCGTGCACCCCTGACGATTTGGCAGCTTGGCTGTTAACTCATCGATTTGAGGTACTTGCTTATTATTTTTTCATCTACCCATGTCAATGCTAATGCCAATTCGGTCCTCGTAGTAGCTCGTAGCTCGCAGCTCTCGGTCGTCAGTGTCCGTACGGAACCAAGACTTAATCCTTTATCTTTTCTCACCTCAATTTTTACATTACAGGGAAATGCCATGGATGTGGCCTCATTTCTACTCAATTGCACATCAACCCTTCCCAATGCCGAAGAAATATCCGCGCATCTACTCGGAGGCGGTGAAGGTGAAGACGAGGAGGACGATGACTGTGAAGACGGCAATACCGATGTCGGAGTCAAAGAGGAGATACCTTCAACTGGTGCCAATACAATGGGATGCATACCAGAGGCGTCGGCATCTGTGGATACTCTTTCAAAAACAAAAAGTCACGACGCATCATCTTCGCAATCTGCACTCCTACAATCCAATGAAACCTCTACACCTTCTTTACCATTATTGGCCACTCACTGTGTCGAAGTATCATGCATTAATCCACGTGGAAAATTCATGCTTTCCCTTCTTAACCACGAATGTTCATTGACAAACCCAAAATTGCCACAGGAACAACTCCGATTCTCGGCTTCAAGCATCCAACACGTCGTGTGGTTTCGCAAACCGGAGGACTACAAGACTTTGAAACAATCAAGTGGAAATGGAAAGAGCAAGGTCAGAGATGT
Organism: Discostella stelligeroides; assembly: GCA_036939555.1. Classification (NCBI taxonomy): domain Eukaryota; phylum Bacillariophyta; class Thalassiosirophyceae; order Thalassiosirales; family Thalassiosiraceae; genus Discostella; species Discostella stelligeroides. The sequence continues at coordinate 7,313 of JALLAX010001212.1, forward strand.
GCCTGGCCATATGATATTGATTTGCCTTGAGGATGGTATAATCTTTCGGAATAAGGCAGTGAAACAAGTATGCTTTCAGCTCCCTTCGTATCCACACCCATCCACTACCGCCGTGGCGGCGAGAGCAGATAATATTTCCGGAAGCGGTGAAAACAATAAGCAAATACGGACAGAAAGATATTGGTGGAATAAATTCAACGAGGCATTACTAACGAATGGCAAAAAACACGGAATTATCCGCGTTGCCGCAAAGATGGACATGCCCGAGTTTTTCGCGGGCAAGAACAATTTTTTCTTTTGTTCCGAGGGTGAATCTGGACGAACCACGACCACCGAAGCCTTGCCATACGTGGGATGCCATCAAGGATTTAATGATGGAGCTCTCTTCCCGTTGAGAGAGGGCTTACTATTTTTCAAGCCACCAATGTTCGTACCTCGATCAAAACTTGCGTCCATCTCATGTGGACGCGGACAGGGCGGATCTCGGTTTGTCGACATGGTAGCGCAGCTTGACGATGATTCAACAGCAAACGAACAACAAGGCAAAAAATCAAGCAAACAATCTGATACATTGGAGTTCACGAACATTCATCGTGACGAACTCAATGGGTTGAACAGTTACATTCATCAGATACTCATTCCTGCCATGCAATCGGATGCTGATCAGGCGGATGGAAGTGTTGCGATAGCGACTACCACAATTTCTTCCAATGGGTATGAAGGCAATGCCGATGGGTCTGACGACGAATGCTGTGCGGATGTGGCTGTTGCAGAGGTGGTCCAGTCCAGTAACGATGATAGCGACGAAAACGATTCGAACAACGAACTTGAAATTGAGGAGGGAAATATTAGACATCGACCATCTCGCGCGGCAGCCAAATCGGCACGTGAAATTACCCGTGCGGTGTTACAATCCGCTAGAGGTGACGATAACGATAGTGATGATTCGGTCGATTTTCAAGAGGAAGAAGACTCTTCTGATGGTTCGGAAAATACAGATGGATCTGATGACCAGACGGACGTGAGTGATGACGACTCTTCTTCAGAGGAGGGCGATTTTGATGACGATGAAATGAACGAATCAGACGAGGGTCAAACGAAAAAGAGGGCAAGAGTCGTATGAGTAAATTTATGTAGTAATTCATTTTAAGCGAGAGATGGAGGAGACAAGGTTTCGTGAGTCTGCAGTAACAACTTTGGCGGTCGTATCATCATCATCATCATCGCTGTACTCAAGAGACGACGAGTACTCAAGAGATGATGTTGTGCATGCGAGCGACAACGTGTCTTCATTGTCATCATCGCCTTGTATTCTGAAACTCCCAGAATGGTCAGACAGTACATTGTTGCTAAATAATGAACCACTCGCACTATTTCCATAACGATGGTAAAGAGTCGATTTCTTAAAATTTGCTGGAGAAGACAAACGTCGAGATGCTTTTTCAACAACACTCGTCAAACGCTCACGTCCATGACCGTTGCTCGAGTCAAAAGTGCCCGACAACGACATTCGTTTGACCCGCGGAGGCGACATTAGCATCATGGGTTGTGGATTTTTGTCAGAGATTGGACATGAAAGTGTCATATAGTCGTGTTCCAATTTTGATACAATAACGGATGATTTGTAAGGATGGCAATCTGAAGACGCAACCGTTGTTGGAAAATCCAATTCCACTCGCATATCCTCGCGCACGATGGGCAGCAAATCTTCCCACACCCTCGAATGTTGACGCACATGTCTAGACGTTGAATTGAGTCGAATATTGTGACTAGGTAGAATAAGGATCGTTTTGTATGATGATTCTGTCATCGACTCCCGTATCTGGCGGGGATGAACGAGTTGAGGAATGAAAACGGCGGACGTAGCATCGGCGTAGTCGACGAGACAGATCAGCAAGTGTTATTCCACCTTTTCGGCAATCCTTGCTTCGACAATTGGGATGCCGGTGTGGTAGGATGGCTCTCTCCGTTTCCATTGCGGCAATGTTTTGTTTGAGGTTGGTGAGTGAGTACTTTGGCTCAGGCAGGGTCCAAGGTGCATGCAGATCTATGCAGATATGGTAGATGCAGATGCAGAGAGATGCAGGGTGATTGTGAATGGTGAACCTGGCTGAATGAACCACACGGCGGCGAAGCGTGAACCTTGATTTGAATAAGTAGTATTGGTTCCACTGTTGACACTGGGCGGAAAGCGAGAAACCGGGTCACTCTTCGACTTACCATCCATTATCTACCATTGTCATTTCACCTATTATCACTATCACTTCTGACTTCTGCCTACTTCTGCTATTGTTATGATTTTTGGGTTAGGATCAAATCAACGACGATATTGCGCAAATAATGAAAACGACGGTTTGGATGACCCATGTTATCAATGGATTTTTAGTAATTCATAATTCTCTGTCTGCGAGGAACGGAAATCTGGATATTGCATCGCCACCGGTTGTTGCCTTCTCATGTTTGTCAAAAAATGGAAATGTTGGCAGAAGCAAAATAATGATCGATAAGAGAAAGCGACGAAGCAATATTCATATAGGTACATTGCGGATCACACGTCATGATGAAATCGATGAAACATCGAATAATATTATTACTGATGTCACATTGCTGGGTACAACATCTTCATCCATCGAATATGCTCCCACACAATTGAAAACAAATACAGGATCGACGGCTATCATTCTTAACATGAACGCGAGACATGTATCACCTGACTTAATATCCATTGCATCCGAGATTTTTGGAGACAGTAATGTTTTTGTTACAGAAACTGCGGAAGATGCAACGTTGGCTGCACGTACCGTGGTGCGGGGCACATCATCTGCTTCTGTGGATCCATTGGATGGAGGAGAAGACACGCATAAATACTCATTGGTTATTCCCGTTGGCGGAGATGGAACGCTCAGTGGATGGATCAACGCTATGGTGGATGAAATCTTGCTATTGCAGAAGTTAGAGAACGATACTAACATGACAGTTGATGATGCAATGAGACAGCTGCCATTGGTTGGGTATTTGCCAATGGGGACAGGGAATGGTCTAGGATATGTCGTGGGTTGCAAGCATGACAGCAAATCAAGCGAAAATGAATATCCTACAAAATCATTTTTCTCACGAATAAATTTGTTATCGTATGGAAAGAGGAGAAAACTGCAACGTGCATGCGGGGTTATGAGACGGTTGAAAGTAGTTGGAGACGTGATGCAACATGCAGAAAAGATGAACCCACAATCGGATATCAATGATAACCTTTTAGGAATATGCACTTTAGTTGAAATGCCTATGATGGAAGTTACTCATCAATCATCCTCGACTGATGGCACTGAGAAGAAAGGGGACTTGTGTTTCTTTGCTGGGGCCGGCTTTGATTCACTCATGCTACACGATTTTCAGCAGATCAAGGCTTGGTCACAGTCGAGTAAACGAGCCCCAACCTTTTTAAAGGAAGCACTGTCAAGCGTGGCTGGTTATTGTGTCGCATTGATCACAAAGACTTTGCCGCAAACATTAAGATATGGAACACATAAGATTCAAGTCAAGGTGGTAACAAAAGATGAAGGCACTCTTTGGGTTGACCACCGACGAGGTGATTTCTCTGAGTTGGCGGTGAAGTGCAACGACTCAAGTGATGACAGTTCATCACATTTGATATACTCGGGCACCACTGGAATCATTGCGGCATCTACCACACCGTATTATGGAGGAGGATTGCGGCTCTTCCCATATGCCCGACTAATACCTGACAAATTGCAATTACGAATTGGACGCATATCTCCGCTGGTTGGGTTTTTCAACATACCGAAAATCTTCGAAGGTTCCTATAGAGAAAAGAGTGAAAAATCTTTTGGGTGTCTCGATTTCATTGGGAAAGATTTTGAAGTAGAACTATTAAGTGAACGATATGAAGATTACGTTCGTAAAAAGCAGGACAGAGAGCGTTCATCATGGTTTCCGTGGAAAAAAGTGAAGAGCAAACGTCGCGAGGATGATAAAGTTGATAGAGATGATGGTACGAATCTCATCTCAAAGGGATTTCCTTTTCAACATTCAGGTGAGAGCGTGGGAATCAAAGACAGGTTTCACATACGATTGGTGCAAGAGCCAATCAAGTTCATTAGTTTTCTAGAACCGAGGGTAATTAAAGATGGATAATTGAGTATGGAAAATATGTAACTGCATTTTTTTCCAAAACAAGCTTTCCGTTTAGTACACCCCCTGCTTTGTCAAACATCAGCGACGACGGTTTCCTCCACCTCCACCTCCACCTCTACCACTGCTTTGCAGCTGATCAGTAGTATTTCGATTTGGTGGCGGAGGTGCCCATTCAGCATTACCCCCTCGTGAGCGCTTTTGCGCCTGGTGGTCCGAATCCTCCCCCGGCTCAGGTGATCTACTTCGCTTCTTTCTTTCGCCTCTTATCGCGTCTCCACTTTGTCTACGAGTTTCCCGACTCTCTGGCTGCCTGATACCCCGATCGCGATCCCAACCTTCGCGATCACTTCCCGGCCTTCGTGGTTCCCCTGGACGGCCATGTAAGTCACGCGGCTCTCCCCCATTTTTTGGTGTAAAGCTTGGCGCGGTAGCATTGAGAGGTTGCTACCAGAATCACAAAACGAGCGGTCTCCATGAGAACATAATTACAGGAATTGGAGATGAAAATCGAGCTAACTTACCCTTGACCTCGGATCGACGCTGTGCGGTCGACTCCTATCATCCCTTCCATCTCGCCTATCTGGTCTCCAATTGTCTCTAGAATCCCCCAACTGTTTCGATATCATTTCAGATTCCTTTTTCATTTCCTCGTGCTGCATAGCAAGTTTCTTCTTCTTTTCCTCTGCCTTCATCTTTTCTCTCTCCTGACGAGCCTTCGTCACTGCAATGTTTTCTTCCTTCCACATTCCCTCATCACGTGCTTTCATTAGCTGCGATACATAGCCCTTAGCTGTTGCGCGAATGTCAGGCTTTTCTTCATCATTCTGAAGAGGACCGAGAGCTTTCAGAATTTGGTCACCAGTTTTTGGTTGTGTGGGGAAGACAAGTACAATACGGCTGAGAACTATGAGAGCAGCACGTGTGTGCATGTATTCAGATGATTTAAGGCAACCAATCGCAGCGCTTCCAAGTTTCTTGTGCCATTGGCTGTAAATTGTCTTGTAATCATCATGAGTTATACCCACAGTTGACACATGGTCATCATATCCTCTTTCTTCTGCAAACACCTTTGAGACTCGAGAGCCAGGCTTTATAAAAGGTGGCGTGGGGTAACGTTGTAAGGAGATTACATACAAGAACGGTAAGGGAATAGGTTAATCACACGGCCCTTACCGAATCCTTCAGTTCAGACGCAAAGGTATCATTGTCATACCGCCAAGAATTCACTGACTTCCAAATTTCATTCAAAAATATTGAGCAGCTACCAGCCTCGTCTTCGGTCATGCAAAATAAGCTACCTATGACTGAATCGACAATAATGTCAATCAATTCTATTGTCGGAAATCCTGGCACTTTCATCGTGTGGAGTAGCCTAATGAAGTGAGCGCAGAAGAGCGAGTCCTCGGGACTTAAGAAGCACCTTGGATAAACGCAAAAGGTCATGAAAGCGGGGGCAAACATTCGATTTATCGGGCTGCCTATCCCCTCGGAAAGAATCAGAGATTCCTTTTGAGCTTCCAAATTGTCTTTCACAAGCCGACAACGCTTTTGCTGACGTTGAAAATCCTCGTTCAATTGATCAACATTTCTTTTTAATCTCTCTAATTCCGTCGCATGAGTTTTTGTAAACGCAGTGGCTTGGCGGATTTGGTTTGCATCACCTCCCGCAGCAGCTGCCACTGCAGCTAAAACAGACATTTGACCTCGTGCGGCATCTCCGCCCTTCTGAAGCTGAATTAGCCTATCACAATCTTTCTTCAAACGATCGATATCTAAGTTGTATCGTTCCTCGGGACAAGAAATGTCGTATATAGCCAATGAATAAAAGGTGTCGTACATGTTTGGAGTGAGATACTTCGATGCACCTTCGGGAAGAAGAGTCATTTTTTCCGTTGATGTAAATGGCTTGAGATATGCAGGTGGCCCATCCAACGGTGCTTTCTTTGCAAGCTTACTGTCATCTTTGTAAAACATCGATTTGCGCACAAGGGGCCTACAAAGCATCCAAGCAACTGACTTTTCGACTCCGTATTTTGTATGAAGATCGACGAGCGAAGGCATTGAAGCAGCAAACTTTTCCTTGGCAGTCGCGTCGTCTGATGAGTCCGACAAAAATTCCAAAAGAAGGCACATGACTGCTTGACAGTTGTCGTAGATATTTCCTATGACTTTTACATGCTCGTGAACCGTATCGGATGCTTTTGAGTACAAAACTCTGGAACGGATCTGAGAAAGTAGAAGAAGTATGATAACTCCCAAGTCCCCTCGCTGTAAGACTAATCTTAGCTGCTGCGAAGCCTCACGATTAATATCATCGACTACCCCAAAAGATGAGGTTTCACGTCGAAGAAGACGACTGCCGCGACGGCCATCTAGTTGGAGGTCCGATAAGGAAGCAGTTGCATCATAGTCCACAAAGCCATACCCACCAACGGTCTTAATGAGACTGCGCAAAACGCCAAGCTCGGATGCTTTGCCCCCTTTGAACCTATTTGTAATGTACTGGAAAATCCCTCGCATCTCTACATTGGGAAACTTCTTGTAAAATGCCCCAATGAAAGTCTCGAGGGAAGTCAGCCACTGTTCAGTGTTTAACCCCCCCACTGATTTTACA
>JALLAX010001218.1:0-10776 GCA_036939555.1 Discostella stelligeroides
CTTATGATAGGTTGGGAATATGTTACCATGTTGATATTGCCCCCACCGGCATCAAAATAAGGCGACGTCCAGTATCCCGTTCGTATTCCATCCCTCAAATACAAACATCTTGGTGCCTAACGAAAAAGAATTTCACATCATGGGAAATGGAGGTCGAACAATCAGTTTGAGCAAAGGAAAACATAAAGGCGCTCACATTATACCATTCAGCAGTAGCTACGGTGATGTTGCTGTAATCATATGCGTGTGCCAGATCCATGCTGGGACAATATTCAGGTGCATCGTGTGAGCACTTTTCATAGATGCTCATGTCGCTTGGGCCGCGAAACGCATATGGGCTATACAACGTCATCCCATCGTTATTCGTGTTCAACTCTGTCAACACCAAAGTACTGCTGTCAGTGAGAGATTCACAGTATGATGAGTTCACCGTACATTCCATGGATGACGCTGGGAATGTCACGCCCTGATCCAATCCATCGGTTTGTGTCCATACACCTGGCTCGAAGGCAATGGCAGACCCATAGATGGGATATCGAGTATAGACTGTGTCATTTAAGCTTCCCTCTTGTAGAACATTCGTCAATGCAATCTCGCGCAATTGCGAAGGTGTCATCAACCATGTTTGATTTTCGTCATCATAAAATACCCGCCCCAAAAAATCTCCGACCAACTCTGCCACACGTGAATGCAAGATAAATTCAGTTTTGTGGTAATTCTTTTCCTGATTGTCGGAGAAGTTGAAGGCACATGCCTCGTCGACGGTGGGAGATTTGATATTCTTGTTCATGTTCATTTACATTTTCATGGATGAAACACCATGATGTGGATAATGGTTTTGGTCAATGGAGATAATTACCATTACTGATTACTGAGATTTAAGACATGAGATGTGAGATTTGAGACACAACCGACTGGAGGACTTCTGTCTTTTTCGCTGTGTTCCTGCGATCGATGAAGATCCGAGCCAGAATGCCAAATACCACAAACTACGATACCTTCTACAACCATGACGACGACGATGCCGTCGCCATTCAAACAACAGTGCCAACATCACACTAACATACCTCTTCCCCTTACCCTAATTTATTGCCTGGTCATCTCTTCATTTTTCGTATGTTCACTCTACGCATTCGTTCCAGCGTACGTTCGTCGTTTACCGCGAGATCATTGCTTGCACATCCGATGGCGTTCGGGCGTGATCATCGGTGTGATGATTGCCGGGATGGGTGCATACCCGTGGATTTTCTGCCAGAGTTCGGAAGCAGAGTATCGTGGAGGAAATAATGGCGACAAAGTAATCGATGAATTTCCGTTGTGGTATAGGTATCTTGGTATTTCTTGGCGGCCAATGCAAGACATCAAAATTGCCGCTCATGTGCTGATATTATATCTCGGATCGTTGAGTTGCTCATGGTTGAGAACATACCATTGCATGCGAACGCTTCAATGGGAAGATGAGTTGAAAATTCGTGAGAATAGATCACATATTATGAGGCTCTCATCACATGCAAAAATCCATCGACTGCTACCAATATTACCCAAACCGCAATATTTTTTTCAATCAATACATGAAAAGTGGGTTGGACCTACAATTCAATGCATACAATTATTTTATGCCAATGAAAATTATCGATGGATAAACCTACGCAATTTTGCTATAGCACCGTTGGCCGAAGAAATTATTTTCCGTGCTTGTTTAATACCCCCATTATTGGCCAGCAACTCAAAAGACAACCAGCCACTGTCACCCACTGCAACAGCATGGATTGGCCCATTATTCTTCGGAGTAGCGCATCTGCATCATTTTTATGAACAATATCGTCATATACCACCACTTCAGAGATCAAGGAACATCGTTTCTCAGTTATTGCAAAGACTAGTCGTACAATGGGCATACACGACATTATTCGGCGCTTATGTCTCACATGTATTCATACGAACTGCCTCGTTGAGTGGTGTGACGCTTGCTCATATCATATGCAACTACATGGGACTGCCGGAGATTGGATTTGTTCACCCTGCATCAAACTTGTATTGTTATCGATGGACAATATGGATGATGTATTTGGTTGGTGTTTGGCTATTCGTGAACGGTTTTCATTCAATGGTATTTCCAACCTCGAGCGTGTTGCCGTCGCTGTTGTATCCTCAAAGGTAGGATTCAATCAATACCATGACGCGAGTGCAATTCAATCATGGAGCAGTAGAGAGGGTGACACAAACCGCCATGATTGCTGCACCTCAAGCAATCTTCTTCGCTACGAATTGTATCAAAGTCCTGCCATGATCCCCATCAACGGTCAAGTCATCAAGAAGAATTTCCCATCGTTGAGCACCGCATTCATGTTTGTGCTCACAATGAGCGATATATTGCCCAGAGAACAAATTCTTCAATTCCCATCGATCCAGCACGCTCGACTCTTTCGGGTGGTCAAATGTCCAACTAGCTCCCTCATGAGGCTTGCAGAAGTGGCTAATGGCAATGACTGTACCGAGTGGTAGGATGAGTTGCAACGGTGGTGGCGAATGAGTTTCATTTATTGTTGATTGTGACATTTCAGAGCCCGACATCACCACTGATTCCTCGTCAATCGTTCGTGCGTTGGCAATGTACGAGAGCAACTTTCGGTTAAGGTACCGAATCGAGTAGATGCATACAATCGTGGCGTGCCAAGCAGTCTTTTGCGATGGTAGATGAAGCACTTTAGTCGGATCCACCAGATAGTCTCGTACAAGATTCAACTTGTTCAAATCCAGACAAATCGACTCCGTAATATCTTCTACGCCACGATTGTTCCATAATGGAGTACATCGTGCCGCACTTCCCTTGTGGTTATCCACTCCGATGAAGTGCAATGGTGTGATGTTGTTAGTGTTTGTGCATCGGACTCGAAACTCCTTAATTTCTTCGGCTAGAAAACATATATCCCGCCCAGAGCCACTTCCCAAATCCCATACTAATCCTATAATTTTCTCTCGATGACTGGTGTTATTGATGTAATCCTCATTAATGCCGTCGACATCCGTAGAATCATGTTCATTGCGGTAACACATTACCCATTTCTTAAGATATGGTAAAATGAACGATGATATTAATGGATCTGGTTTCCATACCCTTGGCAAGCATCGAAATACCTTAACCCCATCTTCACCATCCTCTCCACATCGTTCCACCACCAAACCTTGGATATCTCCCGCCTCCTTCCACAAATCATCAGTTTCAATTAATACTTGTCGCACCCTCCATGGTTTACGGGATTGCATCGTTGCCTTGCTATGAGTGGCGAAGAATAGTGTATGGATGGGACAGTGATTTTTTTCTCCGTCACCACCGCCACCACAGTATTTTCCTCCATGATGTGATTCGTTGAGAAATGTTTCGGCGTAATCACAAGGTATCAAAACGGCAAAGTCCAAGTTGCGAGGTGGTAGTTCACACGATCTTTCACCACTAAGTAACCCTGACAAAGGGAGATTGACAACAGTGATACATTGGTCTCCATCTACGACGTTATCATCGTTGTTATCAACCTTGTTAGATGCATCGGCATTAGCATTAGCATTAGCATTAGCAGCAGCGGTAAACGCTGTTGGAGCACGAATCGGATGAAGATGCCGTGTATTAAAGTTCCCGATTGATCTAAGGTCAATCAATGGCAGTATTGTTGATCTACCATTACCAGTCGTTTCAGTGAACGTTTCGCCATCCACAGCTACTACCGTGTAACCACGGAGCCACTTTTGAATATCAACGACGTGATAATTTTGCATCACTGTGTTTTTGTGTGTGGCCATTGGCCATGATCATGATCTGATGATTACTTATGGCCTCGATCGATGATGTTGTGTGACTCTTGATCCAGCTCCCGCCACAATGAGTGCTGTTTCCCGCCAACTCCGCGGATCGGCCCCGAGCGATCTTTGATATCTTGCTTTTCCCCCATGTCTTCTCCTCCATCCAGTCTCCATTTCCAACTCTCCACAGGATCATCTTCCAAAGTACTACTATTACATCATCACCATCATCATCATCATTATGCCCCAAGCACTACCCGACATTTCCACCCTGAAGCTCTCGCAACTTCGCGACGAGTTGAATTTGTACGGTATAAACTCCTCAACCTTTTGCGAGAAGAGTGAGATGATAACGGCATTACAGCATGCTCGCGACACATTGCCCCGACCGACAACGAGTTATCGCGAGGTGGAACCAACGCCGACACCGCCACCACCCCAACCATCCAAAGAAGAAGAGGACAGGAAAAGATTTCGTGCCATGAGACGCAATTCTATTACGAAACCATCGCCATTCCCGTCATCATCAAGTAGTGGTGGTGGTGGTGGTGCCACCCAGCAAAACTCGAATCATTCTACATCCTCTACACCATTAGCTAAGCCTTCTTCTTCGTCGTCGTCGTCATCGTCATCAGCAGCAGCACCAACAACAGCAGCAACTACATCAACATCAACAACAACAACAACAACAACAACAAGTCAAAATAATAATGCCAAGAAAGCACTCGCATTACGCTCACCCGTGGTCATTCTCCAACGCGTCAAGGAGAAACCCACCACCACCACCACCACCACACCCTCCACAGCATTCACCCCCAACACTACCGGCGAACGGACCAACTCCTTCTTACCCGGCTCTCCCTTCTCCTTCGCCATCCACGGTTCCATGAACGACGAGGACGCCGCCATCCTTCGTATACCCGACGGTACATGTCTCACCATCCACAGCGCCAGCGTCGATGCCAAATCCATGGAATTATACTTGCACCAAAAGGGTGCATTGGGAGTGTCGCTCAAGCTATCCACGGAAGAAAATCCGCATCTGCTTCCGATATGGACCTTTGATAAAGACAAAAGTTCATCGTACAATGTATCCAATTTGGGAATACGTGTGGCGGGACCACGCAATATACGGTTGCAGGCTTGTATGGAAATGGGATATCGGAGTGGTGCGAGTGTGGATGTGTATGTGTTTGGGAGTGTGACTTTGGATAGGGACAAGTTTTGAAAACTGGGAGAGAGAGAGGAAGAGGAAGAGAAAAAGTTGGTGTGTTTGTGATCTATTGTGGGGAGGAAGATATCTCTTCCGTGGGGAAAATCGTACTCAATATAGGAGTGCAATCACGATTATTTATAAAAACAGATGCCAAACAACTTTGCAAAAATGAAGTAATTCAAGTCGATTATTCACTTTTTGCGAAATATCACACTCAGGTTATTCGCCGGCATATCCACCGTTTGCACATATTCGAGACCTTCTCTCTTGGCAACATCAATGACATCTTCCAAATTACGTAGTCCCCATTGTGGATCTTTGGATCGTAGGGAAGCATCGAAATTCAAATTCGATTCTACTGCCTTTCCATCTACCTTGAATGGTCCGTAACACATCAGTAATCCTCCCTTTCGTAATACCTTGCCACTGCATTCCATTAATCCCAATGTTGCCTCCCAAGGTGCGATATGTATCATGTTTATACACAGAATCAAATCAAAGTACTCATGATGGGATGCATACTCTTGTACATTACCAAGATTTCCACCTTGATTGGCACCGGCATTTCCATCCGTATCACGATGGCCGCCATCGTTACATGCGGTGCCACCGCTGGTACCCAATATCCAAGAGTTGGATGGTAGAACATACTTTTTTAAATTGGATTGTGTGACACGTGCATCAATGGACCTTCGTGCATCAAGATCAGGATCGGAGGGGTGCCATTCAATATCTACGTCAGATTGTAATTGATTTTCCCCTGTGGAGGAAAGGAAAGAAGATACGAAGTGAGTAGTGTGGACGCCACATCCTGCGGCTAATTCCAAGACGCGAATTTTTGGTGGATCATTTTTGGAATTGTTGGCGTTGACTTGTTGTTGTTGTTCTTGTTCGATCAATAAGTGGGGAAAGATGATGGGGGATAATACCAAATCGTAGATTGGTCCCTTGTTTCGTTCGGCAGAGGGTGATTCCATTATAAAATTGGAGTAGTTATCGTCGTTGTCGTCTTTGGATTGAAAAGACGATGACATGATTCTTGGATAGGAGAGACGATTCGATCGACGATGTTGATGTCGGTGCGAAGAATAATAGTGGAACCACCGATTGATGGAAAGGGAGGAGGCGAAGTCAAGCGGTGATGATGATGATGATTTTGATGATGATTGCAGGGTTGGATTAAAGGCCAATGTCAACGTCGTATGCGTTACTCGTGTTGACGAGAATATTATGAGAATAGATGAGATGAGAGGATTAAGCTTTCTAGAGGCACTAATGTTGTGGTGGGACATGATATTGCTAACATCTTATATTATGTTTGTTTTTGGTTTTGGATTTTGGCTTGGGTTTGATGAATTCCAAAGTGGCGGGATCAGCCGCGCTCAATTCGTTTGAACAGACACGTGTCTGTCTGTCGTCATCGTCAGTCCTCACTCCCGTCACACCTACGAAGAAGAAGAAGACAAAAGCAAAAGCCGTCAACCATGGCCGCCGCCGCTGCCGCAACCCTCTGACCCGTTTCTCATCACTTACCCTACGAGTAAAATACAGACAAAACTTCTGACGGAAGTTATTCCAATATCAAACGCACATTGCTGCCAATTATGACGCTGCTCATGCTGATGCTGATCCTCGTTCGTTAGAGGTCGACAATAATCAATGCATTGAACTCGGTAGTCGTTTCATGATTCACTGATTTGAGGATTATTTAGGACGATGCTTTTATCTATTCAGTGCTGAATCTTGGATGACAATGACACGGATGTGATAGTGATAGTACTCGGAGAATCACTGTAGAGAGGGAATCCTGAAGGCAGAACCCGATGAGAAGGCAAAAAATTGAGATGAGAACGACCGATACCATCATACACAACCTGTCATGAAAGATGAATAACTGCACCACACTCGACCCCAAAAAATCATTACGATACGTAGTATTACTCTCCCGAATCATGAATATATCACGTCTATTGCTACTACTCTTGCCGATCGGGTCCATGGCCGCTGCCGGTTTCGTCACAATCCTTAATCCAGCGACCATGTTTCCAACTTCTGCACTAACAATGGAACTCCCAAAGCCGGATAACTGGGCACCATTCAAAATAGAGAAAGTCAAGAATGAACCGCAAATGAAGAAGAAGAAGCAACACTTTAAATCTCGTCCGCTGGTAGACTTTCAGAAAGATCTCGAGGCTGGTAAAGTTCGGTGTGTCACACACGTGTCCTTTTTATGATGTTGTTGGTTATAAAAATCTTACTCTGGTTTCTAACTTTACTTCTTGTTTGCACATCACTACCTGGCTTGTGTAATTGTATTGAAAGTCATCTATTCCCTGTGATGTTTGCCAAGCAGCGCGTTCAAGCAGGTGAATTGCGCCCGTCGGATATTCCAGTGAGTACGCAGAAAAGCACCGTCGCCCTCTTCCCTCTATTCGAATTCCAGTGTTCTCATTTGTTGTATTCATCTCATCCTTTACTGTGTCAGTATGAACAACGCGAAGGAGGTACGTGGACGAACAAAGATGTTAACGTGGGGTACGTCCCATCCGGCATGTCGGTGCACGAGTGGCATGAGTTCAAGCGAGCGGAGAACAAGCAGATTAAGAAGAAGAACTTTGCAGCAGTTGGTCCGACTTCGTTCAAGTCACGTTCACTCCAAGGTTAGTTTAGTACTCCTTTTTGATTTATATCAAATGAAGAGATATGACCTACAGAGTTTCTTGACTCATTTCTGCACACAAGGTTTTCAGGAGGATCTCGAGAAAGGGAAAGCAAAGCATCTATTCCCTGCCATGTTTGCCAAAGAACAAATCAAGCGAGGTCAGATGAAGGAAGAGGAGGTTCCGGTAAGGGTTAAATTGAAGATGGGTACTATGTACTACTGCTTTATCTAATTCTACAGTTATATCACGTTTGTTTTATTGACAGTACATGCAACGTTTAGGTAGTTGGGATAATAGTGACATCAAGGGTGCAAAGAAAAAGGAGTGGTCTGATACAGATAGGCGAATGGAGTCAAAGCTACCGTCGTGGCTACGAATGCGCGACACTCGCTCACCCTGATGTGTTCGAGTGGAAACGGTGTTCAACGAAATCACGTCTTGATATTAAATAGGTCGATAAACTATTGCTGGTCTTGTATTAAGTTGATGAAGTTACCAATAACGATACCAAATAATATCCTTTTGCAAGGTGAATGAGGGAGAATACGAGGAATCTATTCCCACCGAACATTGTGCATTTTGTTCGACTCCGTGGTATTTCCCGGAATTCCTGGATTCGTACAAAATCGTGCTAGGGAAATCAATATTATCACCCTTGTTGACACAATATTGAATTTTTTTCCCTCAATCTTTACGGAAAAGATATTATTATTCCCAGGTGCGTACAACAAGATATTATTTCCTTATTTCTAAAATGCCAACACGCACTTGCTACTCTTGACGCCAGTTCGCACACCGTCCGTCCACTTCTACCGGTTCTTCTCCTTGCTCTCTTTTTTTTCTTCTTTTTTCCTCTCTTTTTCTCTTGTGTTGAACCTGCCGACTCGTCGGTCAAATCCAGAGAAAGCAGAACGAAGTGATGGCGCTGGAACTGTGGTACTGGAAGGTTTGTTCTTTGCAGCAGGAGAATCTGAAACATGATGCATTCATGCATGACAGCTCTGACAGCAATGCATATTATGTTTCTTGATTCGATTCTTCACTTTGCAGAAGCTACATCCGTGCAAGCAAACAGTCATAGTATTTAGATTGGGAAGAGCCTGCCATATCACAACATCTTCGTCAAAACAATAGGTTGTGAAGATCATGGCTTGGCGGAGTAGCGGTACCAACAACACTGAAATGGTGGACAAGCTCACTCGTAAGTCGATCTTTTGCAAAATGTCGTTCGATGGAGTTGCAATACACTACTTTTTGCATTCGTTGCATGTTTGACATCATTTGATTGCTCTGTTGACTGCTGATGCAACTGTTCTCGACCGCAGCGTGGCAGTAGGCGATGTTGGATTATGAATCTACGCGGTACATCTTGTGATGCTATTCCCAACTTGTATCATAATCGTTGCATCGCATGTTACTTACTCAAACTACTTTTGCACCTCCTGTCACATCGTTGCACTACGCCCCATCCTTAGGATTTGGAGTTATTACGAGTGATCACGTCGAGAATGGCTTCCGACGAGTGGACCGCAAATTCTTCGTTCCTCGAGTAAGACAACATGAAGACATTTCATTTCGCTCTAATTTCATTACCGATACTCATCGTTCATTTAATGTTAGGGAAACGAATCGATTGCTCACTCAGATCAGCCACTGAAGCAGGGAAATGTTCACATATCTGCTCCGCACATATATGGATCAGCCATTGAAGCATTAGATCTCGTGCCCAATTCTTCTTCCTCGTTTTTGAACATCGGGAGTGGAACTGGTTACATATCTTGTGTCGTTGCCGAGATTCTTGGACCCAACTCTCTCAATTATGGTTCGTTTAAGGCTGTTGCTTTATCATGTATCGCTTACGACGTGTTCCTAATTTTATGTCTTTCGACACACAGGCGTTGAATTGCACGATGATGTGATCGAGCATTGCAAAACATCGATCGCGAAGTGGAAGCCTACTACTGTAGAAATTAGGAATGAAGTTTCTACATTCCGTTTTGTGGATGCAACTGCAGATATCCATATCATAAAAGGCAACGGCCTTAACATATTGAAGTCAGTGGGAGAAGGGGTAGCTGGCTTTGATCGCATATATATAGGGGCTGCTGTTGATAAAGAGGATCTTGCGAACATTGTCGAGCTACTTAGCCCAAATGGCGTCCTTGTTGGACCAGGTAAGGTGATTTGAATATTTTGTTTGATTTTCCTACATTAGTTTTGCTGATGTCTGCGTGCTTTTCATTATTACATAAGTTGATGACGAACTTGTAAAGGTAGTTCGTGTCGGAGTCTTTGCTCGAAGACTAGAAGAAGACTTTATGGAAGCTGGAGATGAGGATGTATCANAATGCGCTGTCATTCACGGCTTTCCCGTAGTCAACAAGAAGGTACACACTCTCAACGGCATGACGCTGCAGAAGAGCTTTTCGATCTGCTGGACTTAGTGGAAGACATTCAGGAGACTACACACGTTGGGTTCCAGTTAGGGAATCCATCAGCCATCTCAGATTTGAGAGCAATAGTGAATCAGTTAGCAGGCAATGTTGGCAATCGAAACGACGACGAAGAAGCAAGTGTCAGTGGTGAAGAACCAGGTGTGGAGGACATGGAAGAAGATGATACTTGGGGAGACCAAGATAACTCAAGTGAAGAAGAAAGTGAGGCTAATTTTGACGAAGCCGAATCAGATGAAGAGCGGAATGAGGATGATTTTATGGATGCTGACATGGTAGAGACGAGCCAGCGTTCTGACGACCAACCGCGTAGCGTTTCAGTGTCAAGTGACGATCTTTGAAGGACATGTGAGCCAAGGGAATTTTCGGGGCGATGATTGTAGTAAGATGTTAGTAACTGATTTCATGGTGTTTTTCTACCCTTGGTTGCCACTGACATGACTATTTTAGTTGAGCAACCTCCCCATACTCTCGATGCTCTCTATGACTGATTTCGAATCCGAAATGTTCCCAAATATCCCTCCTTGTGAAGAAATCATTTCTATTCCAACCCTGTGAAATTTCTCAAAGTAGGATGCTGTGCAGTCTTCTAACACTATGCAGTGCAAACCTCGGTCACTGGCCTCCCGAACAGTCGAATGAACAC
>JALLAX010001227.1:0-11981 GCA_036939555.1 Discostella stelligeroides
GTGGCGTCGGCGGTGCTGTAGAGGGGACACGAAGGGCTGAAGGAGTCGGTGAAGGCGTCGGTAACAGAGTTGGAACTCGGGTTGGTTCGGATGTAGTTGGAATCTGTTGTCCCATTGGAGTTGGAACCGAGGTTGGAACTGAAGTTGGGACCGGGGTTGAATTTAATGAGGTTGGAAGTTGTGTCGGCTGTAATGTTGGTTTCTGGGATGGTGAACCTGTAGTTTGTTGTAGAGTTGGGACCGAAGTTGAATTTAATGAGGTTGGAAGTTGTGTCGGCCGAAATAAAGTTGATTTCTGGGAGGGTGAACCTGTAGTTTGTTGTAGAGTTGGGACCGAAGTTGAATTTAATGAGGTTGGAAGTTGTGTCGGCTGTAATGTTGGTTTCTGGGAGGGTGAACCTACAGGTGGAGTTGGTTGTGGAGTTGGGACTTGGGTTGGAACTTGAGTTGGTTGCGAAGTTGGGGCAGAAGTTGGACTAATTGAGGGCGGACGTGTCGGTTGCAATGAAGTTGGTATCTGGGTTAGGGCTTGGGTTGGAGCTGGAGTTGGTTGTGGAGTTGGGGCTTGGGTTGGGACTGAAGTCAAACTTATTGAGGTCGGAAGTTGTGTCGGCTGTAATGTTGGTTTCTGGGAGGGTGAACCTACAGGTGGAGTTGGTTGTGGAGTTGGGACTTGGGTTGGAACTTGAGTTTGTTGCGGAGATGGGGCAGAAGTTGGACTAATTGAGGGCGGACGTGTCGGTTGCAATGAAGTTGGTATTTGGGTTAGGGCTTGGGTTGGAGCTGGAGTTGGTTGTGGAGTTGGGGCAGAAGTTGGACCTCGAGTTGGTTGTGGAGTTGGGGCAGAAGTTGGTTGAGGGGTTGGACTTAATGTGGTTGGTTTCTGGGTTGGGGCTTGGGTTGGGGCTAGAGTTGGTTTAGGGGTTGGACTTAATGTGGTTGGAATCTGGGTTGGGGCTTGGGTTGGAGCTATAGTTGGTCCTGCAACCTGATTCGCGATTAGATTTGGAAGTCGATTCTTTTTGGGGGTAAGTGTTGTTGGTTTTTGGGATATTGGTTTACGGGATGATGGTTTCTGGGTTGCTTTTAATGTTGGTTTGTGGGAGATTGGTTTCTTTGAGGTTGGTTTCTGTGATATTGGTTTCCTGGAGGTCGGTTTCTGTGATGTTGGTTTCTTTGATGTTGGTTTCTGTGATACTGTTGTTGGTTTCTTAGATGTTGGTTTCTTAGATGTTGGTTTCTGAGACGTTGGTTTCATGGTTGTTGGCTTCAGGGTAGTGAGTCGTAATTTGCGAGCGATGAATTCAGTGCCGATGACGGAAATTCTCCATTCGGAATTGATAAGACCTTCTTCAGTAAACGACGAAGCATCATCGTTGCCAGGCAAATCTTGACGGTGATTATCTTCAGGGTTTAATGTCTGTGCCAATCAAAAGAATGAGGAAAATAATGAGTAAGCCTATATTCTCAAAGATTTGGTTGCTCCCGAAATTTAATCCACGCTTTGAAATACAGACGGCTCGCTTACCGAAGAGCATGGACTACTTTCCCTCTCCCAGACATGTTCAGAGTGAATCGAACCGGGTGCAAACTCGTCACTAGAACATAACAACATGCCATCGTCATCCGGTGGTTTGCAGTGATAGTTGTAAACTACCGGAGCGCTCCCCTCCTCGGTCTTCAAACCAGAATCGAACGCGATGGGAGTGACAGCAGAAGTTGACACGGACACCCAATCGCCTTGAGTGTAGGTTTTACCCGAGGTGTAGGCGGGGTGACAGCCTTCGATAGTGGTGGCGGAGACAGATCCAGCGAGCGCAGTGGTAAACGCGACGGTTTGTAGAAGGTGTATGAACATCATGATATGTGTTTATTCGAGAGGAATCAAAATAAAATATGACTTTTTCTCTCGTGGAGTTTTGACGACATGACGATGCGATGACGACATCTTCTTCTGTCGTGATTGACATCTACAGCTACACTTCTCATTCGGTTGTCTCTCACTCTATCTTGCGATGTCGCACAGACAACATTTATCATGCTCTGATGCTGTCATGGTGAATGGTGAATGGTGAAAGATGAGTGGTGATGATGGCGTGTTGGGAAACTGGACCAGCCGGGGACCGTCTGGCCGTCCACAGCCTTCCGTCGAATAATAAGTATCGTAATGGTAATGGGCATAATTAATTGTCGGCAGCAACATCGAACCTCTCCGTTCGTTCCACTACTATCTAGTAGTGCTAGAACTATCTCTAGAGATTTCCTGTAGCACCATAATCGATAATAGAATGAGCCATCTTCAACCACCGCACAAGTCATTTGCACGCTATGCGTCGGTATTACGCGAGAATTTGCTTGCCTGCGATGGATCGTTGCGGAAAGGAGAAGAGGATTGGCAAGCGACGTTGGGTAGACTGAATGCTGCATTCGTAAGTTAGTCTAGGTTGGAAAACTAGTATCGGCGGTTTGACATGTTGCATTCTATATATCGATATCTCTCTCGCACTTTCTCACGGTTCATCTCACTGACAACTCGAACGCTTTCCCTTGCGTCTCTCTCCATTTTCATTTCGAAATGCCACCCTCGTTTTCTTCTTGCGGCAAACACCCCACACCCACACCCTACTATCTACTACTTATCAACACCCACAAAGAATCAAGCAAGAAATCTAAACGATATAATCGACAACTCGTACGAGCACGTAGTATACATTCCAAAAAAATGTACCGCCAATATACAGGATATTTCAAGCTTCTTATCGTGTCGATGCGCTCCCGACTCAATCGCTTCTACTACTTCGAGGAAGATGAATACTATCGGGGATGTGAGAAAGAACTACATCGCTGCTGGTGATGGTGGAATGGAGGAGGGGGAGCAGGATGATGATGATGATGAGGAAAGGGATTTATCCGCTCCGACATTACTCCAACGATATGAACACAAAGTATATGAATTGGCATCCGAATTTGAGGAGGGGATGATACGGTTTTGAAAAGATCTGAACAGCATATAAATTTACATGGAAAATGTGTGTTGGGTTCGCTCCCATTTTGCACGCTCTCCTTCTTGAGTGGGAATGTGTGTTGAGAGATGTCGACGTTGTGTGAAGAAGGGCATTGAATTAAGAGTGGTGAATTATGATACCATTTGACATTATTCACAAATATTATTGGGAGATAATATTTATTGTCACTTGAAGAGAGGTGTGAAAATTTATTCTTTCAATGTTGAAAGCTGTTGAAAGGGAGGTGGGAGGAGTTGGTTTTGGCGCGGTTCCGAACAGAGGTTTAGGTTCTTTGTTCTTTGTGGGAATCAGTAAACTTTTTTCTTGACACTCCGCACAACGCCTCGCCGATCCTTTCGTGCCATGACCTTGCACATTACAAAATGCCGCCGCTTCTTCCTTTCATTCCGTTTCGACACAGTATCGTAGGAGAGAGAGACGATGACGAGAATTCTACATCCCTATTAAAATACATTATCATAATATTCCCCATCTAATAACGAAATAACGCTGATCAACTTGAACTAATAATTACACAAGAGAGTCGACTGTAATACGAATCAACATGAAATTCACGTTCGTAATCACACATTTTGTAATCATCGCCATCAAGGTCGCGGACACATCATTATTTGCTGTTGCCAACGAATCCACCGAACGAACAGAATCAAATACTAGTGGAGTATACAATGCACGTAAACTCCTTCGCGTCAGTGGAACTAATGATAGCCTCGTCATCGTTGGTCAAAATCACCAACAGAATGTTCGACGACGAGTCCGGGGACGTAATTCGAATGTATCAAAGGAAAATCAATCCAACAATGACCCAATAGCATGCGTATGGCAAGCGTATTTCGAGACTATTGATCATGCCGAGGCATGTCTGTCACTACAGAATTCGTACAGTGTTCCATATACATGTGACGATGGATTTTACACCAACATTTGCTGCACAGTTAGTAGTTGTACGGATCCTACAATGAATACATTTGGTGCATGTCATAAGGTCGTGACGACGGAGAGTGGTGGTAATGTTGGTAGTGGCAACAGCAACGAGAAACCAGTGGATACATCAACCTCGGAACAACTGACGGATTTGGTAAGACGGGTTTGCCTCTGGCATCAAAGTGCCGCGCTTAATGTTTCCTCTGACTTGATCCATATCTGTTTTCAGGACGAATCTAATAATGCCGTAAGAGTCAGCAAAAACTTCACCGCTACTTATCATTTCTTGACGTCGTTCACTCACATTGACGTGTTACCATATAGAAGGACGATTCAGTGGAATGGCTTGTCGATGACGCATCACCTGTAGGAGAAGAGGAGGTTGCTCAGGTAGGAATTTTTACATTTGCCTTCGATCTTCTTTGATTCCCACGTTTTACTGAATGTTCAGCAATCTTTCCAAAATAATATGTATAGGAGACTGCCGACAATGAGGAAAATGCACCGGTGAGTATTATGTTCGTCCCTTGAAAGTGTTTTCAAGTCGATATACTTATCGTGTTTTATGATCCACGACACCATTGAACAGGAGACTATTCGTTGTGTATGGAAATCATTTTTCGACACCATGTCGCGCTCTGATGCATGCTTGGCAACAGGTGATGAGTTTACCGTTCCTTACACGTGCGAGGATGGAAGATTTGTTTGCTGCACAGTCAGCAGCTGCGTTAATCCAACGATGAATACGTTTGGAACATGTCTTAAGGTATGAACATGAATTTATCCATAACCGTTCAAAATTGCTTTGTTATAAATCTTCACTTCAACTTTCTACTGTCTTGCCATTCTTACGCAGGATAACTCTACAGAACAATCCGTATCAGACCCGACGAAAATGGTAAGTATTGAATCGGTAAATTCATCGTGCTCCCATGGATACTGCTAATAAACTTGATCTAATCCTTCTTTATTCGAAGGCTACTACGGATGAGTGGACAGACGACTTGGCGGCTATGCCAGTTGGAGAAGACGAGGCTGCGCCGGTGAGAGCTTGCTTACCGCTTCTCGATTTTGATCCTATCGTTGTAATGCTCTAAAATATACCATCTTGCTGAAGGACACCTCTTGGATAAATGTCAACGGCAATACTCACCCTACTACGTTGGTGAGTTCTTCGACTCCGTTCAATATGACATTGCTGCATTGTACGATTTTTTTGGGTCTCATTGTTCGTTCGCCTTCAGGTGAGAGACACGTCGACGTCTACTGCACCCACTGAGAATGATTTTACCGACAAAATAATGTCAACGGTAAGATCGTTTTTCAAGACCCAGCCACTGCATTCGCTAGCGATTTCTCACATATGATCTTCCGTATTCACGTAGACCCCTTCCAAAATCAATTTCAGTGGAGTCATGACTGCACCGGTAAGAAATCTCTCAGGCTACAACTTATGAAGCTTCAAGCACACAGCCCTGAAAAAATAATCCTCTGCATATATTATAGACTGGCTCCATCAAAGACGCCGACGTACAAGACGACATTCAATGTGCATGGTTACCATGGTTTGGTACCATGTCACATTCCGATGCGTGCATGGCAACAGGTGATGACTACATCGTTCCTTACACGTGCGAGGACGGTAGGGAAATTTGCTGCACGGTCAGCGACTGCATAAATCCAACATTGAATATATTCGGCACATGTCTGAAGGTATGATGGTGTTCGAGTCATACAGTTTGCTAAGCTTATCTTACCTCTCACTGACTCTTTGCTTTAACGTTTCCCTCTGAATAGGACACTTCTGATGGAGACTTAGTGACCACCATCGAACCGACTTCCTTGGTAAGGAGTCCGTTTCAGATTTGAACTCAACATCATTTCAGATTACACTGACAATATTGGATCTTCTTGTGAATTCGAAGGATATTGCTAGTGAGGTGGGGTCTTCTCCAGTTGATGTTCCGGTGGGAGACGAAGAGGCTGCGGCGGTAAGGTCATCCCGTTACTGCATAATTTGTTTCGCTTACCATACTCTAATTTGATGATTTTCTTTTCACTGGAAAGGATTTCACCGAGATTACTTTCAACGATGGTATTGCAGCAACAGTAAGATTGAAGTTAACAAGACTGCAATTGTGAAGTCCTCATCTCTCATTCGATCCGTCTCCTTGCATTTTGTGCAGGGACCCACCGAGACTGAGATCGATATCGACAAAGGCATAACTTCGACGGTATGATTTGATATATTTCATTTTTGATCTTTCACACGCGTCTATATGTAACAATTGACATTTTATTCGATTTCCGTCGCGCATAGCAACCCACCGAAAACGATTTCAACGATATCTCAACTTCTCCGGTAAGAGTCAATAGCTTGTTTGAATCACCAATTACTGTTGAAATATTCAAATGGCCTTTCTCCAACATTTATGGCAACTTAGGTTGACTCTATTGAAGACACCGACTTACTGAACGACATAAAATGCGCTTGGTTTCCATGGTTTGATACCATGTCTCATTCTTCTGCGTGCATGTCTACGGGCGATGAGCATACAGTTCCGTACACTTGCGATGACGGTAGGGAAATTTGCTGCACGGTCAGCGACTGTTTCAACCCTACCATGGGCGCATTTGGCACGTGTTTAAAGGTAATCCAAGGATAATCTGCGAAAAGAGTGAATAGCAAAGATAGGAATCTTTTAGTTGCAATGCTAGCCACGTTGGATGATGTGCGAGGAAAGGATTTGGTAAATGCATTTTCATACGGAGAAAACAAAAAGTGGGCTAATATCAATACTTAAATCGTCTTCTATTTTTCATTCCAATACACCAAACATTCCCCCATCCTCAGATTTATTGCCATCATCCCCTACTACTGTCATGTCAGCACCACCCTCCATCGATGCACGCAATTTCTCACGCACCTCCATTTGCCTCAGATTGTACCCCACGACGAGCTGCCACATGCACAGACGCGCCAATGCCTCACCGCTCTGCTCCGTGACAGTGTTTGGGCCAATCCCCGACCCCTTTCTTCCATTGTTATCTCTTTGTTCTTCTCCATCCTCTGTCTCATCCTCCATTGCAGAGGGCGACGCTACCACCGTCCTCCTATCTCCTACAAATCCTCTTTCATCGTCGTTATCACCTTCTTCCTCTTCGCCAATCCCCGCAAGAACAGCCGAGACCAATCCTTTCATAGCCTCCAATACCTCGGGACTCATCGTACCAGTCAATTCCTGCAATTCCTGTGGTGGCAATGACCGAATGTACATTCTACATCGATGGAACGGTTATCGTGGTCAGTTCACATTCCAAAAAAAAAGGTACGCATGAATCTATGACAAAATCAATAATGACGACGAATGTCAACTTACAATAAATCTTCTTGCGTCTCTTCCTCCTTCGCTCTTCTTGTCGATTCAATCGCATCCCGCAAACGCTTAATCTCCCCACGCAACTCCGATACATACGCCTTGGCATCTACTTCCACCTCCAATCCCATGAATGGAGAAGAAAGTGCTTCCTCCTCCACATTCTCATCTTCCTCGTTGCTTACCTCCTTCGCCTCCTCCTCTTCTTCCCCACCATTGGCAGCAGCAGTAGCAGCCCCACCGTATCGCACTTTAATCTTCGTACCCTTGACGATACGTCCCCTTCTCTGTCGTTGACGTTCCTCATCGCCATCGTCCTCCACCTGTAACGACTGAGATGGCAACATCCTCCCACTCCTTCCCCTACTGTCGATACTGCTACTACCTCTATTCCTCTCTGACGATGACGAGGAACCAAGACTCCTTCTCAGCTCTATTCTATACTCGGCATTGCGCAACATATACCCCGTCATTTGCAATTGAAACATTAAATTGGCAAGACGTGCCCCCGTGGCGACAACTTTGGATGTGAATCCGCCGATGGAATTCGCGTTATTATTTCCTCCCTCGGCATCCATGACTCCACCGCCAGCACTTCTACCGCCAACGCCACTCGTGTCATTACCACTACTACTACTACCATTAAATCCATCTTCATATCCCCCCTTCTTTTGACTGCCGCCATTCATCATCATATTATAGTTGGAAGTTAATCCTCCCATTATTCCAGCAATGGTGGCCCGTGCCGCATCCTTGGCACGCGGAGAGGCAGTGTTGGCAAATTGGGATATTAGTTCCGAGGGGGGTGGAGTGGCAATGGCAGCTAGGTAGGGATTGGGTACCAGTTTCTTGGGTTGGTCAATGTTGTTGGTATTGTTGTTGTTGTTCTGTCTGGATAAAGAGGAGGAGGAGGAAGAAGTGGTGGACGATGATGATGATAATGAGGATGTCGAGTCGGAAGCATCATCATCATCATCATTCTCTAGTTTTCTTTCATAAATGTCGTTATCCTCCTCGTTGTCCGAGTTGATGTTGTTGTTGTTGTTGTTGTTGTTGCTCATTAGTATATCGAACCTTCGTCTGTAACTTGGGCGGCGGCAGTGCAGTTGTTGTTTTTGAANTGTTGTTGCTCATTAGTATATCGAACCTTCGTCTGTAACTTGGGCGGCGGCAGTGCAGTTGTTGTTTTTGAAGGATTGAATTGTGGCTACTCCTACTACGACTAGTATTACTCTCGAGGAAGGTGGTCACATATTGATGTTTTGTGGCAAGCATCATCCTCGTCGTCGTCGTCGTCGTCCTCATCGTCATCGATTTTGATGGAGACGAGAATGTGAATGCTTCCACCCCCGCAGCAACATGACAATATGATTTGTCGCGAAGAAGAAGCAGTAAATGCATCAGCAATAGGGAAAGCTGCCACAACATTGGAACCGGCGACATTAATCTCATGGTGAATATCGTACTACTTTTGATGAAATGCAAGCTTTTCTTTCGCTACACGAACGCACTTCTTGGAAGCTGATCTACTCATATCTATCAGCCGACGGCCATCTCTCCCTTATTCACTAGTATTCACTGGGTTTGGGATCAACGTCACGAGTCAAATAATGGAAAAGAGAGTTCCTTTCCCGATCCCCACTCCCTCGTCGAAATTCGATAGAGCACATAGAACCACACAACACAAAGGAGAGTGAATAAAAAATTTCACACAAAAAAATAAAAAATGCCGCCGAAGCAGCTTTTTTGTTTTTAGTTTTGTCTTTTTGTTATTAGGGTGTCCTAGGTGTCGTTAATTGGTGGTATTCATTCTTAGGTGTAGATAGTCGTTAATCGGTGCCGATATTAGGTGTCGTCGATTGTCGTTAATCGTAACTTGTCAATCCGTGTTGTTCATCGTTTTACTCGATGACGTTAATCAGTGTCGTATCCGAGTGTCTTTACTCGTTAATCAGTTTCATTCATCGTTATTCAGTGTCGTCTGTCCGAGAGTCTTAACTCGTTAATCCGTGTTGTTCATCGTTACTCGATGTCGTTAATCAGTGTCGTATGTCCGAGTGTCGTTACTCGTTCCTCAGTATCATTCATCGTTATTCAGTGTCGTATATCCGTGTTGTTCATCGTTACTCGATGTCGTTAATCAGTGTCGTATGTCCGAGTGTCGTTACTCGTTCCTCAGTATAATTCA
Source organism: Discostella stelligeroides (assembly GCA_036939555.1). NCBI lineage: Eukaryota > Bacillariophyta > Thalassiosirophyceae > Thalassiosirales > Thalassiosiraceae > Discostella > Discostella stelligeroides. The sequence goes on from JALLAX010001227.1 coordinate 9,516, forward strand.
TCGTTGTTCAGTGTCGTAATGTCCGAGTGTCTTTACTCGTTAATCCGTGTAGTTCATCATTACTCGATGGCGTTAATCAGTGTCTTATATCCGAGTGTCGTTACTCGATATCAGTGTCGTTCATCGTTATTCAGTGTCAATCCGTGTCGTTCATCGTTACTTGATGACATTAATCTCATGGTCAAGGTTAAGTAGTGCCCCCTTTAACTTCCTTTATTTAAGGATGCAGGAACTTTTGTGGATAAATTTTGGGTTTTCGTCGGGTCCCAACCGTTGCAATCTTCTTTGACTTGTGGCACGTCTGCCTCAAGTTGCCAGTCGAAGGCAAAAAACGCAGGTCAAATTAACTTTCTAAACAGCAAGATAATATTATCTAGATAGATCCGAGAAGAGGGGCGCACCCTCTTTTTTGCCACCACGAGTCTACAGCATCGTGGTAGTACCAGCCCTCCTTTTCCCCCTGCAAAAATATGGCGCACACACGCAGGACGAAAAAGAGAGAAGAGAAGCATGATGTTTGTTTTGCTTTGTGTATGTAGAGATAGACTTTCACCAATGATAACTCAAATCATAATCATAATACAATCATGACACAACAACCTCATTCAAACGACTACAATAACGACCGTGACAACAGTCCCAGCAATAACGTGTTGTTGTCCACAATGGGGATCGTCAACGATGATCATGACAGTACTATTATTGCTCAACAGCAGCAAGACGATGATGGCGACGACGAAGACGCGATGGCGACGACGACGGCGGCATTAGGACGGTACGAAACATCTTTCAGCAAACTCGCTACCATCTCGAGAACCAGAGGAAATGGCATTGGCGGAGCACCACGCCGCGGCTATGGCGGTGGCGTCTCTGCCGCCCCACCACTACGGGCTAATAATAATAATGGCAAGGCAAACGACGCTGACGGGGAAAACAATGATCGTCATTGCTTGCCTGAGTTTGACCGCCTAGATCACGACAACGACTTTTTTGGCATGGAAGATGAACAGGATGATGATGATGATGATGTGGCTGAGGATTTGTTTTTGAATCGTGATGATGATGACGATGATGATGTAATTGACGATGGTGACACCTGTGAAAAAGACAATGACGACGATAATGCAGCACGCGATCGCATGGAGGACGACGCAGAAAGCGAGGAGTTTGGTAACAATGGCGGTGGCAGCAACGACGGTAATAGCGACGTCGAAGAGGCGGAAGATGATAGTGATGTCAGTAACGTCGTTGGTGAAGAATTCGAAGCATTTCGACAGTCGGCAGCAACTGTTGGTCGTCGTCGACGAGGACGAAACCAACACGGATCTAGACTTGAAGAACAGCCAAGCTCTCACAATGCAACCGCCAAGACCACAATGGACGACAAGAACAACGTTCACAGCCCCAACACTGCCGACCAAAAAGAGAATGTCGCCAATTTCAATGAAACCACAGTTGACACCACTCTCGCTTCCAAAACCAATGCCAACGAAAATATCACCTATCCACCACCACCCACCAAAACCGATCTCCTCCAACTCGTGGATCATCTCTTCGTCAATTGCTCCAATACCGATACCATGACCGTGGGAGGCATCAACCGGTCCATTGCGTCTCATTACGGATGGGAGAAGGTTGACAAACCACGTAAATCGATCATTAAAGAACGATTGACGTTGTTGATTATGGGGAAAGTCAAGCCCGGTGGTGGCGGTGATGACGAGGTGGCGAGCAAGAAGAAATCGAAGACGGATGAAGAGACGGAGGAGGAGGAGGACGAGAACGAAGACGACGACTACTACAGCAGCAAGGAAAAGGAGGAAGCGAAGAAGAGGAAGAAGCGTAGAGAGAACAAGAGAGAAAAAATGAAAAAGAAGAAATTGGTAAAGGCTCGCAATAAGAAGGATGTAGCAGTGAGCGACGACGAGAGCGAGAAAGGGAGCATCGATGCTACCTCAAACCATGATGATGAGGATTATCTTAGCGGAAGCGAAAATAGCGATGTTGACCATGCCAGCAGCGGCGGCGGCGACGTTGGGAACGATAGCTCTTCTGACTACGAGGAAGCGCAATCTTCGCGTACTAAATCAAGGAGAAAGAAAAAGAGTGAGAAGAATAGTACCCGACGTCGTCGATCGACCACATCCAAATCGTCGGGCAAGATGGCCAAGCACTTGCGCGATCAACATGCCAAGGCTCGTCGACGACAGATGGAGGAGGCTCGAATCCGAAGAGAGGAGTTGGGTCACTTGGCCGATGAGGAGGAAGATGGAGACGAAGAGAATGTCGCCGAGGATGGTAAAGGGAAGAGGAAAAAGTTGCTATCGTCTGAGGCTGACTCGAAGGAAGAAACCGGGAACGAAAGTAAAATTCCCAAAATGAGCGAAGAAGATCGTCAACGCGCCCTGGCTATTGCGGCACGATTCGACACCAATCGCGATGAGTTGCGTGTGAAGCGCATCGAAG